>JABUQX010134592.1:0-39760 GCA_015478945.1 Trachelipus rathkii | reverse complement strand
AAAGCAGCATAAACCGAAGACCCATTATTAATGTAATTTGCTATTGTTTCTTTTAAAGTGAAAAATGACGTTTCCTTTGAATATTTTGCCCTAAATCCATTTTGACAGACGTTAAAAGGCATATAAAATGGGTCACTATCCAAAAGCCCATGCTCAATCAAGTTTAAGAAAACTTACGACATCATGATAGGTCTATAGTTGTTTAAGACAGTCCAATCATCATATTGTAATTATCTTTTATGATCGGCAAAAACTTAAAAATGTAATTTCAGATAAATAGATACTCAATTCTTGGGATCACATCTATCCGAGTTACTTAGCATAAAAAAATAATAAGTAAATAAAATAATACATTATCTCGACTTCTAATTTCCTGAAAGTTAATAATAATATCAATATATGAATTATAATACTAATAATATAATATAATAATAAATAATAGTAATAAAATAATAATTCAATGTAAAAAAAAATAAATAAATACTATAAATATAAAATAAAAGACCTAAAAAAGAAACGATCACCTTTTAATCTCTTAGGCATTTTGTAATAATGCATAATAATAATATATTCAAAACTTTTATTAATTTACACTTACCCTTATATTTAGGAAGAGCAAAGAGATTAAAGGCTTTTTTAAATGACGTCACTGGTTGGCTTAAATTGTTCTTCACCTCATTTATGTTGGATCTTTGATGAAGTGGGAACAGTCACATGTTAACAAAATTCTAAACCTGGACATTTCAATTCCGATTAACACACCAGTTATATATCTGAATAACATATATAATAATATATATAATATATATCATATATATTTTATATATATATATATATAATAATTATATATATATATAATATATATATAAATGGGCGATATATATTAGGGCGTTAGTGGTCTGCTGGCGGGTATTATCAGAACGTAGCGTGGGTTAGCTCTTAGAACGATTGAAGAGGGCCAAGATGCGATGATATCTGATGAGAGAAGATCTGTGGTCTTGTATATATATTATATATATAATAATATAATATATGATAATTATGATAATTATGTAATTTATTTAAATATAATATTTTGTGTGTGTGTGTGTGTGTTTGTGTGTTTGCTTGCGGATGTGTGTAGATGTGTGCGTATTTAGACAAAGTGGCGTCCGAAGGATGAAAATGTAGTTGGATTGAATCATTGATTAAAGCACAAAAAATCTTCCCTGTTGTGCTTCAATAACATTTTCTAATCTCAAGCTTACTTCCATATATATCATATATATATATATAATATATATTAATATATGTATTATATATATATATATATATAATATATTTTATATATATTATATAATATATAGTATTATTATATAATCATAAATATATATATTATATATCTCTATATATATATATTATATATATATATATATATTATACTATATTATATATAAATTATATATTATTATTATTAATATATATAATAATTTAATTATATATTAATTACAAAAATGTAAGAACAAAATGTAAAAACCACCTTCGAAATTAAATGGAAAAAGAGATACATAAGAAATAATAATTATCTAATAATAATATGAATTAAAATAAAAATAATATAAGAATTTATAAAATAAATAAATAATAATATAATATAATAATAATATATAATATAAATAAAACAATAATTTATTGTAATGATAAAAACAAATAAAAAAAAAAAAAAGAATATCAAAATATATATAATAAGAGATCAAATATGATAATGTAATACCAAAACCTTGATAATAATAAATAATAATATATAATAATAGTAAAAGTTTATAAGTTTTCGACTCCGGACATCAACTTGCGTAGATTTTCGATCTGACCCGACCACTCTTGAAATTCACGGCCACGCATTCCGATTCGATTGAGCCCTGATTATATATTATATATTTATTAGTATAATATATAATATATAGGATAATATGATAATACTTCCCTAATTATATATATGATATAGATCTTATAATTATATATCATATATACTTTATATATATATATGATATACATTATATATATATATATATTCCTATCTTTAAATAACAATATATATATAATATAATTATATTATATTAAATAATATTTAAACTATTTTTTTAAAATTAAAATTGTTCTTTTAGAATTAATTTGAACTATATATGGTGGACAAAGGAATTAGGGGAGGGAAGGGCTTTTATTTTAATAGTTGGTAATTTTCTTAGTAATACAAGTCAGAGTCTGAAAAAAGAAAGTGTTAATCAAGGTTACAAAATATAAATATAGGAGCATGCAATGACTGAAATTCACAAGAATAAGGGCTTTAGGTACTCTAAAAGGAATATATAAGAATTTCAAAAGGAAAAAAAAAAAAAGAAAAGGAATAAAATAGTTAAACATTCAAATGAATAAAGAAAAAATAAGTTTATTAAAAAAAATACAAAGAAATTAAGAGAAAATATGAGAAAAGAACAAAAGGAAAGAAAAAAAATATAGAGATTCATGTGTGGAGTTTTGGAGCTTCACATTAAAAAAGTAATATATAGAAGTATACGCTTGAAGGTGTTGAGTAATTTAATAATAAGTATAATTAGAAGATTTTTCAAATGTTCTCTTACAACTAGCCCGGCCTTTAAAAAAAAAACAAAAAAAGCAAAAATAACAATAAAGATTCCGATTTAGTCAGAATTTATGGAGAAGATATTGATGAGTGGATCATAAAGTTTAACATAATAAAAGATTTGAATTAATATTAAAATGAGAACTTAGGTCATCAGTAAGTAGATTATAATGATTGACAGTATATAGCTCACTATGAAAGATGCAAAGAAAAGCGGTAACATTATAAGCAGAAACTAAGAGAAGCCTTCGGGAGGATCCATTCAATGCTTACTCAAGATTAATTAATGGAGAGGAGAATCAGCAGATGTATTTATGATGGAGATACAAAAATTGCAAAAACATAGCGGATAAAGATGATTAATGATTAGATGCGTTATAAATGGATGCCGGAATTATATGCAGGCAAGGAATTAGGATTAAGGAGACTTAAGGAATGAAATTGAAATTATCGACAAACAAGAGTATTGATTGATTAAAATGAGATACGAATGTTTGAGCAATAGCAGGATAATAATGATCATATAGAATATGATAAGGGATATTATATTATCAAGAGGAGAGCAATTAGAATTTTTATGACGAAATATAGGATAGATACATAAAGTTTAGAGAAATTGAATTGGATAAAAGAATGTAGGACATGCGGTAAGATTAGTCAGTTCAAGAGAATTGTTGGAAAGGGAATTCTAAAAGTGGGGAAATAACAAACTATTCAGGGAAAAAGAGATGGAGCCTTATTGCCGGAGTAGCTCATCAAGAACTGAATATAGAAGACGGTGATTACTGTAATTTAAGGGTAATAAACGGTAAAGATGTAGCATTATTGAACAAGGGTGCATAAATTCTATTAGTAAAAGTCTTGGGGAGTTGGATAGGAGATGTATCCGGAAGCGGTTCGATGGTAAAAATATTCACCGATGGGGAGAACATAGATATAGATATTTGTTGACAATCAAGGAATTGAACTGGCATGTGTTATATATAACAATATAGAGGATTATGAGTTATTCTAGAAGGATATATTGAACAATTTGGAGAAGATGATATAAGGACAAGAATGGTTGAATTCGTGAAAATAATGTGGTTGTGCTAGTGGTTGAAATATAAAGAACTAAGTTAGAAGAAAGGTGAATTATTATTGAGAGAAAGATTTGGTGGGTGGTTTAACGGCGATGTCTCGGAAGTAATGGAATGGACAGCAAGAAGCCTAATAACAAATAGGTTAGTTGTTATCAAAACACTAAAAATGAAGGAATGAAGGAGAAGTTGTGATGAAAGAATAATTGAATGGATAAAAGATTTAATTTTGGTACCATATAATGGAAAGGTGAATTGAAACTACCTTAATGGCCGTGAATCAGGTAATAAGGTAGGCCGTGATGATTTGGGAAATGAATAATTATAGCGGACGTATAATGGTGATGGGTAATATATGTGATGAAACGTTGAGGGAATGGAGGAAAATCAAAGGGAAGCTACACTAGTAGAGCTTGAAGGCAGAATATCTGACATGAGGATCGATAAGAGTTATGGATTATCAGGTTGTGAATTTAGAGGAACTATTAATGCTTGACTAAGAATGGGATTGTTTGAATTCGCACAAGATTAAATGACATAGGGATTTTAAAAGAGTTGTAAAGTGTATAGTAAGATAGATGGTTTCAATCAATATTATAATAATCAAATTAATAAAATAAAATTTGAGGCAATATTTACGTTAGCTAAAAGAAAGTGCGGTTGTGATCTTATTCTGATAAACATAATCTTTTTTGGTGGATGAAAATAATAAAGGAAATTAACTTACATCTTAGTACATTATTGGTAGGGAAATAATAAGAGAAAAAAATAGTTAAAAGGATACGAAACATAAAATTATTAGTAGGAAAATTTGCATTTTTTTCTTTTAAACGTTTTAAAATATTTTTTACAACTTGAAGGTTTATAAATTTTTAAAATTCTCCCATGTTACTTAACAGTTAGTGTAATTCTTGGCACAATTGAAAGCTGTAAATTTTTTTGAATTTAACTAAATGTGCACAATTCGAAGGCTTATTAATTTTTCAATTCCTTTTTTTTTCCTTAGAAGTTAAAATATTTCCTGGCATAAGCAAAGTTGTAATTTTTAAAAGATTTGTACAGGGTCAAGGTTTTATTTTTTTTAGAAGAGTTATAAACTTGTAAGATTTTTTTTTTTACTTCTTGATATTTAAGTAAAGCAAAAATTTTATGGTTTTCTGTACAGTTGCTAAGTTTCTTTTAACCAGTCATTGAAATGAAACTGTACCTTAGGAAAAATGTTTATCCTTTTTTTAGCATTATAATTTTTTTTGGTGTTCTATAGAAATTTGTAATAAAATTTATTGGGTTTTTATGAATGTTCCAGATTCATCATTTTAAGAGATTTTATAACTACCCTCTGGCATATTGCCCTGTTTACTAAATGTTTTAAAATTTTTGAAGAAAGAATAGATAAGGAGATTACTAATAAGTAATAGCCTCAATATAAACAACATGTATTTTTAAATTACCAACAATTTGGTTTTTGTAACACTTCCTTAATATATAGGCTATTTTAATTATGATTTGTTTTTTATAAAATGTAATGAGTAAAACCAATTAGAGTTGTTTTATATTTTTGGTGTTTTTGTTTTTTTCTTATTTCTTTATTGGAGTCTATCTGATACATACAAGAATTTATCTTAACTAGGGTACGTATTGGTATAAAATCATATGGGAATATCTATGCTATAGAAGCTTTCAAATTTTTGAAGATTATTTGTGTAAATTTTATTATTATTAGAGGCCTATCAAGAGAGGTGACATTTTAATATTTTTTTGATATATATTTCATGTTTTAAATATCTTTTACAAATTTCACGATGGAATTTTTTTATTTTTGCATTTTAGGCACTTTTCCTTGGAATTTTTTTTACATGAGAAGACGTTATAGCTTTATGGTATCCTGATTTTGAAATTAAAGCAACAACATAAGGCATCAGACTGGTCGCATCTGTCCATTACTCATTTTCTGGACACTTATGGATTAGATGAAGTACCTTTAAAACATATTATATATATATTACTACCCATAGTGACACTTACACTTATAAGTACTCCATTATTTAATTACATCTTAATACTCACTCACCTACTATATATATTACAGTAACACGTTATACATATATATATACTTATATGATAATATATATATATATACCATATGGATCATGTTGATACAGTAATAATTGTATATGTATATAATATACCGTAATATATATATACTATATAGTTATTTTAGCTAGGATTGCTTATCTCACTACTATGTGTAATATTATATTATAATATATATAGTATTTATATTAGTTAGCATTTATATATATATCTAACCTTTTTCTTAAGTCTATATTTATTTCTCCTGAGCTGGTCAGGAGACTACTAGAAGCTAATTAAATGTATATAATATGTATATAGTTGTCTTCTACCACCACTCCCAGCCAGAAGCGACTATTCAAAGGGAGGGTGGTGTGTGTTCACTGACTCTGTTGCAAAGACGACCAGTTCACCAGACTACCGCGACGTACGCATAGCCAGATTAGCACCGACGCGGCCTTACTAAAGTACACGCGGCGAGGTTCCAAATTCAGCAGGAAGATAATCAGATGGAGAGAATTCCACATAACAGAGATGTCAGGAAAGAAAAGCTCCGCAGGTGAACTAGCCTGGAGTTCCCAATATTCAAACATTAAATCTCGCGTGCGACCACACGGACTACAGCACACCCCTTGTTGTTACCCGCAGGGCGCTTCGATAAAGAGAGTGGTGCACGCGAATGATAAGTTCCTACGAGCACTTGCCGCGTAGCGTGCGACCCGCCGCTGTACACCGCCCGCGGTACCTATGAAAAGTAGCTCGGCGCCCCCAACACGTGGAGGCAGCAAAGAGCTATTAGGATCCCCAACGGTGACCTGAACGTAAGAAAGTTATAAGCCTTTTGGTCTTGACTCACAATAATCAAAAGCTGGGTTGTTGAAAGCGCAGAACACCAAAGCGTCAAATGGTTAGAGCTAATACGTACTCAGTGGCCAGGGCGGACCGAAAATGAGGGCCCTTGTGATACATGAGAAAAAGTGACTAGTATAAAGAGGAAATAAGTAGTATATCTTTTCAACGCTTGAATAAACTATTCAAAGTGTGAACAGTATACTTCCCTTGAGTTCTACATATTGAGCAGCCCTAGCAACCCCGTTTGTGATGTGAGGTTACTCTCAAGAATATTATCGTTTTGTTTTGCCTAGACGCCGATGAGAATTGTTCTTTTTTATATATGGCTTTAACTGAGATGCAACGAGAGAACTTGAAATCCGAATAAGATTGCAGTGGAATATAAAATGTCTAGAATGTTGTTCTTAAGAGAGGTTAAGATTTGTAGAATGCTCCGCGCTTTTAAAGAATTTAATTCAGAAGGTTTGACTGATGACCTCCACAACCGGACATTTTATCCAGATCTGGTGGGAATAGAATTGCAAAGAATTAAGTACGAGCGTTAGACAGAAATTCTAGAAGTAAACATAGGGTGTTTATGAAGTGATGTTATACTAAAGGTTCTGTAGCTTTTATAGAAATATTATATAGAAGAGTTTGATCTATTTGGCATTATGGAAGTGGATAGAGTTAGAATTGTGTGCCTCACGCGTTAAGATGGAGAAAGAGAATCACTACTGAGAAGTAGTAGTGATAAAGCAGGCGTGAGATAAGACAGATAACTCTTGAGGGAAACACCAACCTTTTTCTAACTAGATATATACAAGTAGAATGATCACATTTGTCCACCGAATAACTCCCACAAGCTCTAGTATATTAGAGCGATTATGACAAGAAAACTAGACATCAGGTTTAGCAAAGATGAATGAGCAGGAAAATCCCAAATATAGGAGCAATGAGCCCCTTAACTTGGAGAGCAAGTGATCAGGTGTAGCCTACAATTCCCCACGGTAATCATACCCTCGCCTTTATGACTCCTTTTTCAGGTAAGCGCCGACTTACGTCAAGTCTCCCCTCAAGTTCAGTCTAAAAAAGGGCGGAAACACCAATTTAAGATACTCCTATGCTGTGTCTAGGATATAGGAAAGTTATTCGCCAGCAGACCTCGATGCGATGAAAGCCGTACTGGCGATCGGATAGAAGTGGATATTCCTGTAGATGATCATATGTATATATTGAGTTTGACTTAGATTTTCAAAACGCTCGACTACTTTTAGATTATGTAAATAATAAGAGTGGCCTTGTCAATGGGCGATAATCTTACGATATAGTTTCTGAGTGCGTTCCTATTTATATCCAAGTTAAATAGGCATACCCTTTAAGTCTATGCAAAGAGATGTGCATGCTCTCAACACTGAGGGAACCAGAGTATGCAAATCCGTTTATTGAGACGAGATAGAGGTAATACTATTAGTCAGTTAAGACAAGGCTTACTAGGGGCGGGTGTACTCGCGCTATTCTGGGTTCCAAGCATACTTCCCTCAAAACTCCTCTTATACTGTTGGATTCGAAGCGATGACGCCTCTATCTCGGACAGTTCTACACTGTTACGTCCTCTTACTCCTTAGCCGCTCCCTTTTCGTAATATTCGCTCAGACTACTTCTCAAAGCCGATTCTCGCAAGACAAATAAGCATTCGACTCCTAAGACTCAAATTATGCACCTCACAGCGCTAACGGGTTCATACCAGGAACACCTGAGAGGAGCGTCACCGAGTAATGCCAGAACCTCGATCCAGCCAGAGTAAGGATTGGCTCAGGAAGAATATGTAAATGCAATAGGCCGAGATAAGAGTGATTGCACTTTCTGTTCCAGTAATTAGCAAGACGCGCAAACCATGCAAGAATCGCGGAATTTCCAGATGTGTAAGGTAAAGGCAGATGTCTTCATATGATAGTTGTTGATGATGTTCTTTGCAAGAGCGCCAGAAGATCTTTGTCCCTCAGTCAGGGAGAACCCCACTCACCACACAATATATTACCCCTATATATAATAGTTTTTATGTCCTTCTTCACCGTCCTGCTTCTAATTTCTCTGCTATGTATTTACTGCTTATTTATACTCAATTCATATTTTATTACACAACTAATTCAATTACCTCATATATATATTACCTTAAGCCGTAAACTATCTAATGTAACTTTCACACTCCCGCCAGTGTTAGTCACTAGCTATTCATCAGGGGCGTACCGTCACTATAATCCCCTACTCTTACGTAGTCTACTATCCTGTTACCTTACCCTCGCTTTAATTTTCCTATATCAGTGATAATCACATTATTACTATACTATCTCAACGCATCATTTACTCAATCATCGTCAGTATTAATAACAGAGCTAAGTAATAATATCAGTAATATTCAAATACTGAAGAAGGGTATGTTACAAGACCTAGGCAATATTTTTCATGCTTATTATATATGTTATATATTACTCTGTTATTTACTGGCTATTAAATACCTCGTTAGATTGGAGAGCGGTTATATATTTACAGCAGTTTGGCTATTTTGTTACTGCTTATATTCAATTCTTTAAGATTAGACAGATTCGAAATACTTTGAGTCGATATGATACACCCCTCATGCTTACATATTTCACTGCTTCTTCAATATAATCAATTCATACTTGATTTCTATTTAGTACTTTAGCGTATATATACCACTCATATATTTTACATAACATTTACTATATATGTATATATTTTTACTTTATTTGATCGATAGATTATAAAATTATCAATATTAAAATACATTGTTATATTTTATTATATAAGACATCTTTTTCTATTTTTCAACAATTGTTGCTTTATATACCATCGGGTTGGGTTATGTCTTTACACTGCTTCTCTAGTCACGATCGTTGTCAACATAAACGTGTTTAATTAATATCTGCAATTTTCTTACGAAGTTTTACTTGGTTTTCATACAATCTTAATTATGAACTCATCTATGCTGTTGTGTTATTTAGATGGATCCATCAATTTGGAATATACTAATAAATAAATACTTATTAATCTTGAATAGTTTTATATATTATAAATATTTTTATCAATCTTTATGAGCATGTAGAGCATAGGTTTTACATAACCAATAGTTTTTGAGTAGAGCAAATTGCCTTAGTATATTTAGAGTTTGTTATTAGTTATTTGAATGAACACATATCTTTTCAACATATCACAAACACAAGGACATCCACCACGGTCATCGCCCATATATATTTGCCAATATCCACAGAGGCGGCAACATCCACAAAACAGAACAGTAGCACCAAAAGGATAAACCGCCACCTGAGCGACTATTTCATCCAATTACAGCAGTTTTCAGACTCTCATTGCATTCTGTGTTTCAGAAATGTCGCAGTCTTCGCGTCCTCCGTTCTTCTTGCTCTCGAATTCTCTTTAGGACGACCATATCGTAAAAATGAATCCCATATTTGGTTCTAGGATCTTGGTTCCATGTCTAAAAAGTGTATCAAACAAGTTATGGCGGCGTCATCGCAACAGATACGTATCGTAGATGGTTTGAGGATTAAACACACAGCTTATCGTTTGAAAATCTGATTGAGAGAATACATGGGCCAGACATACGCAGGAATGCACCGCGGACAAGAACCCATACACTTTATCCTCTAATTCAATACCTAATAACTTTCCATGCTATCAATCGCTTACATCAAAAAATTATTTGTAATTAATTACCCAACTTATATGTTTCTTAAATAAGGTTTCACTGTTTCTGTACTCTCATTATCTCTTATCATTATCTCTTGCAAACTGGATTATCTCTTATCATTATCTTTTGCAAACTAGATTATCTCTTATCTGCAAGTTGTACTTTTTTTGCTAATTGAAAATTTTATGATTGCCTAACATCACCTGTGTTAAGCACTAGTTTTCTATAATACTGACTTTTGCGGCGGTATTCTACCTACAAATCTAACAAACGACAATATTATATTGACGAATCTATATGGTCAAGAGAGTTTCTCAGGGTAACATTTTCCAGAAATAAATGTGTCGGATATGCTCTTTCAATAATCTTTAAACTTTCTAAAAACACAGGCACTCTTCGTTATCGATAAGAGAGCGCCACGTCTACATATATTCTTTACGTTCGAATATTGGCTAAAAGAAAAATGTCGCGATGCAACATACATTTTCTATTAAGTCCAAATCTTCTAAAATTATTCTTTTATCAATTTTAATTTTTATCTTAATATTATAAAACTTTTAATGGCAAAAATGCTCTCTATTTTCATTATTTAAATAAAATCATTATTGGGGCTAATCAGGCTATCACCTTCACACATTTGATTTCTTCCGATCCCTGATACAATCAACTAAAGTAATCATATCCTCAATAAATTAGAACATAAATTTGATTGACACACCGTCCTAGCTCTCGGTATAAGAAATAACATATTATAAGCTATGATTTTAAGTTTTGGTCTTACGTCTAACATTTGCCTCCTGTCAAAAACAAGGTACAGGGGGCTACATCATCCACTACAAGGATGCTCATGTGGTCCCAAAGTTATAACATTGGATTGAAGTAAAAATAAAGTTATTAAAATTAAATTCAATCTCAATCATAATTTTCTAACCTTTAAGTTTTATTTCAATTGCAATTTCGTATATTTTTTCCCCTCCACAACATCTTTGAACATCAATTCATCTCTCTGAAAATTTGAATTTTAATATCTCGATAATAGATCTCAAATATTTCGATTATTATAATATTTAATTGTAATAAAAAGCTCCATTATTTAAAATATAATTTTATTATTATTATTTATATAACATTTAATCTCTGATTAAAATGTTTAAATATTTATCAAAACACATGTTCATGCATCGAATGAATATCTAAAAAGATAATTATTTTTATTTAATATATATATGTATTTAAGGGAACTTTTCTTTTTTTTTTGAAGTGTGAAAAAAAACTACCAAATAGGTTTTTTTTTACATGGTTTCCTAATTTTATATTTTCTTGACAATCAACTACGCCGGAAATAGTGTTGTGGCAAATTAATTAATACAGACGACTTCATAACAAACCTCGGCACGAGATAGACTCGCTATTAACTAAAGGTATTGTACTCTTTTAGATATCATTGATGATTAATAATTCGCGGATATAAGCACTATATTCTATTACAACACAAATTCTTTTCCTCTCTCTGTCAAAAGGTGGGCTAAGAATAGAGGTTTCAACATAATGCAGTCAGTAGAAGGCGCATAATAATTTTATGAAGAATGCTATTTTTTTGTATTATTTAATAGTTTATATATCATGACTTCTTGTGTATGTTTTAGTACCCCTCTTGATAGATAAAAGCGATTATATGTGTGAACAAAAAAATAGGTCTTTACATTTCTGTTACAGATGGTCCAAAACACTACAACATGAATTACTTAAGGGACATTTTATTCAAAACAAGACTTTAAAAGGGTTATTGTTCTCTAATGTATTACCTGTATAAGTTTTTATACAAGTTACTAAACAATTTTTCCACCCCCATGTATTGTGAACCCATTGCCCCCAAAAAAAATTTTTCAACCTTTTTCCAAAAGTTCAAAATAAGTTATATTTGTAAGGAAAGTTTTTATTTTTTATTTTACCATAGTATTGTTATGAAGTTAAGGTTTTATTCATCATTTTTAAAATTTTTCTCTACCTAATGAAGTACAGATGGAAAATTTGGCTAATTAGTTTATATTCTTTTAGGTATCAGAACATTTTAGTCCCCCCATTGTCCCACTCTGAGTTTATATTGGACCGATGCTGTTATTGACGCCCAAATTTTTTTTTGCAAATGATCTGGGGTTTTGCTAATAGGTACTCCAAGATTATAAACTAGCGGTTATGGGCACTAATCATATTAGTGTGAAGGAAAGTTTCTACCTTATATATTATATTTTTTTATATAGCGCAGATCTAGCAGTAATTTGTTATGGAATCTTAGTTGTTATTGTATTCATCGTAGTATTTGTTAATGCAATATAACAATAATATATGTAAGCTTTATTGGTCTCGACCTGTGTCAATAAATATTTTGTCCTAAAAAACCTAAAATAATTAAACCTATTGACAAACTCGACGGTTTAAATAAATTATATTTGGTATATAGTTATAATACGTCTCATTTTCTATATATCTATCCATCTAAAATTTATTATAAATTGTTATATTATTATATAAATTTTATTATAAATTATTTATTTCCTCAATAAACATTGATAAATAATATAATATATGCTATATATATATAGGTATAATCCAAGTATAAAGAGATCCTTTATATATTAGGGGGAGGATAAAGATAGTTACGCGAAACTGAATTAATTTCTAGTTTTCCTCGGTCTTCCTTCTCTCGCTCGCAAGTTGAACCGGGAGATTTCGCCGCGGGAGAAATTCAAAACTAAAATTCCTAGGCCTCGTCGTAATCTGCGCCGCTACAGTGTATCTTGCTGATGAACTTAGTCCTTTTGACTATATAAAAGAAAGGTAAAAAAAAATATTTTTTTATTACTTTCAAAATAAATCTTTATATTTAGTACAACGCCACTTGAACAACATTATGGAAAGAGATACTTCCATATGACATTGACATTAATATTCTGGAAGATCCCACAAAATTTGTTATAGTTACGAAGTGGGGAGTCTTTATTTTCAGTAGAACAATGTGGAAACCACTCAATTAGAAAGCAATTAGATCAAGCCGGTATGTGGTAAAAATTAGTAGAGTTTAACATGATATTTGTATGACGAGTTATATACTACCTCGCAACAAAAAGCATTATTTGCATTATCCACTGACTCCTGCAAATTGGTCCTACAGGAGAAATAATGAATTTATAATCTCGCATTGAGTGAATTCTCTCTGATCAATTCACACGTACAGTAATGAGAGAGGAGTATTCTTTGATACGTTATTAGTCGCCCATACGCGTTCGATGTCCAAAATTAATTCTATTCTCTCTTTACTCTAGTAAGAAAACTTCATATTAAGCTACGATGAAATGTAAATCTCAATCTATCATACAGGTACAAATTAGGGTCCATTGCTCTCATAGTATTGTTTCAGAGAAGCTCATCTAAGGGTGATCAGACTATCAATTGTACTCTACGCGAATACATATCAAGAAGCTCCGCTAGATATAATTTCACACTACGATGATCTTGTAATTTTAATCTCTCATTTATTCTCTTCTTTCTAATCTGTACTACTAGCTTACCCACGCGGAGTATTGTTCCAAAATGTTTATGGACTGTGTATTTTACTCCCTGAACAGTATCTTCGCTCTCTCAAATGCTAGATTTTCCAGGTTTCCTTTACTTATTATGGCAAGTTAACCTTTAAATTCGCAACTATTTAGCATGTTTTGCTAAAATTATACGTATGAAGTAATGATGAAAATTACTTACTTTAACAATTATCCATTTTGGTCACTCCTTCGAGGATGATTTGATAGAAGTAGTATAGCAATTAGAAAATAACTTGGATTCTGAATTTAGCACGGACAACACAAATGTTATTTCTGTAGTTTATTTTCTCATAAACTTGCTTTAAGATTATTATAGATGCCTATATTTTTTCTCAAAAGAACAGTGTGATTTAATTAAGAAATGTTAGGATTATATATTTTGTAAACATTTCATCATTCCAAGTATTTTATTGTAACTGCTGTAATTATTAACTTATAGAAATTATATCTCATATTAAGAGACTACTGTGTATTACAGCTTTGCATAAGTATGATCCCACATTCTTTTATGCCATTTATCAAGATGTTTAATACTCTCAATAGGCATTTTAGTGGTGAAATAGTACAATATTTGATTCTTAGAAAGTATAACATTTTGATATAGTTTCTGAAAAGACTTCATGTACTCAAGTTTATGTATTATAGTACAATCTCTAAATCTCATTTTAAGACGAACTTCTCTCAGGCACGGTGGTTCTAACTAGCATGTGACAGAATACCTTGTAAAATACAATTCTAAGTACTATTTTGACAAACTATTTCTCCATAGGTTAAATACTCGCTCAGAGTATCCTCTATAAGGCCAAAATCATCCATATAAGATTAAGCATTCGATAGTATCTCTACAAGTTGAGCTTTCGCAGCATATACTTCTTTGCAAACTCTGTGGATGACAGCAGAGAATAAAAAGAAAGAAGAACTGAAGAAGGCATTAGAGTTTAGGATGTAATATGAATATAAAAGGAAGGTGATAGGAAAGACTCAATAGGCGCATACTTTATCAAAATAAGATAATTGTTTTAAATACTGTAGGGTTGACCCAAGGATACTAAGCGGCTTTATTTTCGTATGAAATAAGTATGACCTTGTAGTGCATAAAATGGGGATTCGTTAGAATAGAAATATGACCAAATAATATTGAAGGTAGAAATATAGTATTTGAGATAATAGTAGTTATGCAGTATAAGACAGCGAAGGTGTGCAGGCGATGGTCGATTTTCAGAAACGAGACACATTATCTATAATAAAACTCTAGGATATTGCCCAAAGTACCTCAAAATCTCAAGAGCATTAGAAAGAATTACTGCAAAGGTTACTAAGCGGTTTTATAAGTTGGAAGAAACGTGAAAGTGACAGCGAGTCGGTTAGAGTAAAAAGTAAAAAGGAAAGAGTAAAAAGTTGGATCTTCAAAAGGTGAAATTCTTGAAAGAAGGACTAATTTTTATTTACCAGAAAAATCCGAATGATTTCTATCCTGGGAAAAGAAGAATTCCTTAATTGAAGGAAAGTGAACTCAAGTTCTAAATGATTTCCCAAAGATATTGCGCAAGGAGGTACTAAGCCCACATGTTGTTCTTCTGGTGAAAACTGAATTGATACCCGAAAGGGGGAGATTTTGGAAGTCAAAATCAGAGAAATACTTTATCAAATTAAAACGTTTTAAAAAAATATGCCAATACTGATGAACCGAGTTTTTGCTTTTAACTTCACCACAAGTTTCACAAAATTTTCAAAAGTGTTTAGGGAAAGTTAATTAAGGAAAGTAATTCCGGTCCGGCCGGAATTTGAAAATCCCGGCCGCGGCCGGAACCTGGAAAAGAAAGTGTCAAATTCCGTGGGCCGGAACCGGAGGTTCGTGGGTACACCTCTAATTGAATTATTATATATAATATATAATATATATATATATATTATAGTTATATTATATGATATATACTATAGTATATATATATAATAGTTATATTATGATTAGCTATATATATAGTGTTAGAGCTGTGTACCAAGAATTCCTCGTAGGTGTGTGTCGTTGTGTCGGCCGGTAAATCCGGGCCGGAATGTTGTACATTATTTTCGATCATAGGGTTCTCGTTCCGGCCGTATAGTTATGTGACCAAATTCCTCTGGTCGGAACCGGAATTACTAATTTACTTCCTGAGAAAAAATCTTTCTTGGGTAAGAGAGATTTCTCATTGTTAAATATCGCGATAGCCAATTCTGTATAACAAAATATAATTAGTAGCCTTGTGTAGTATTCATAAAGTCCAGTTGAGTATTTATTAAATAAGTTACTCAGTGTGGTATAACGTCGTGCCTGCTTTCCCCATAATAAGCACAATCGTTTTGAGGATTATTCAGAATATCACATTAAATTCAATGTTGAATGTCCAAAATTATAGGATAGATCTATCTAATACTATATATAATTATACTGTTAATATATATAATATATATTTATTATATAATATTACTGATTACCAGTTGGTAATATTATAACGATAAATTATTAGATGTATGAGACTAGGTATTATTGATAGATCATTATAACGATAGTGGTTATACTACTAAACAATTAGATAAACTTATATCACGTATGTATATATAAAGTTAACTTGCTTTAACACTGTTTGAAATTTAATTACTGTGCTACCCCAATGAAATTGTAGGTGAAGTAAAAAGAAAAACTGTTTCTCAGACCACGTCCTTGAGGCTGGATATTTTTAGGTTCTTAAATCTATATTTCTGCTTTGCACAAATGTGAAAATCAATGGGTTCTGTTTAGGAAGCCTGCTTCAAAAGATGGTGAAAAAGAAGAAGAGGATCTTAAATATTGTGCTGCAAAAGATCCTAGCCATGATTGTGTTTTGAAGACAGTGCTCTCTCAGCTATTGTTCACACTTTCCACTGATTAAAGACGGGTCTTTATTTTTCTCTGAGCTAAAAACCATTAGTATTCTAGCGCGCTCACACACAAATAAATATTACATCTTGCTTGTGCAAGGATTGCTCGGCCCACTTTTGAAGAGACCTCAATCTTGCAGTTTCTTTAACTTTTTTTTCGCCTTTACACTAACGACTCGCGCTGTGACTCTTTACAAACAATTATTCTTTCAAACTTATAGTGAAACATAAATAACTTTGCTGGAGACAAAAGTAATTCTTTAGCTAGAATGACTGGTGATTTTTCGACCGACGGGTATTGGAGACCAGGTACATTGGCCAATCTTAGATTTATTGGATAGAGTAAGTGTTGTTCTGAAGAATGGGACTGATCGCCTGAACCCCTGCTTGCTGCTTACTAGCTTACTTATTATCACGTTTCTACTGTTCTAGGTAATTTTATTTAATTTCTTTGCAGCATCCATTATTTTTACAATTCTTGATCAAATAATTTATCATCACTAAATGGAAAAGAATATTACCATCATATTTCTACTACAGCAGTGGTTCTCAACCTTTTTCAAAGCCGAAACCCCCACTTCCTGACGATTATCTCGGCTGTTAATCCACCACCGCCCCCTCATCACGCAGAGTGTTTATTATTTAAAAAGATGTGGTCTATACTCTCGCTAATCTCGTTCCTATTGGGCATATTATATAACTAGTCGATTATCTCCTTCTTACGTATTATAAGTTGGATACGTAGTATTCATTAATATAAAAAGTAAAAAGGTAGTTTATATACTCTCCAATAAATAGATTATTTATAAGCGATAATCTAAAAGCTGTCCAAAAAAAGTATAGTTTACAAGCAGTCATCATTAGTCCCTTGCGGATATATAATTAATATATAAATATACGATATATATAATATATATGATTCGAAGGTATATTATTATATAAAACTATTTACATTGTCCCATAAAAATTAATTAAAAATATTATGGTTTATTATTATCTATTATTATTATTACTTTATTATCCCTCCATATATTAAAAAAAAGTAAACAGTTGCCATGTCCATTGAAAAGTAAGTTATATTTTCCACGATTCTTTAAACATCATTTTTAGACAACTAGTGTCTAGCCTTTGAGGCCTGCAGTGACTTGCCAACAAACCGCGTACTATTGATGTTCAGGAAGATGTACCTAGGCAATAATCTGGTAAATCATCTCTGTGTGGGAGGCTAATATCCGTAATTCTGTTTCTGGCTTTGTTTTTTCTTTTGTGTTGACGAGACATACTGACGCTTATTTATTCGACGAGATACGAGGTTAGAAGGAAAAAGCCAGATAAGCGGTCTCACTTTGAGTCTTATACTACCCAGTTAGGAATCAAGAGTAGCGAAGCTCTTGGTTTTTTCGGTCCTCAAAAATAGCTTCGTATCCAAGCTCTTAAAATAAGAACTTAGGTCTGTTGACGAGTCGATCCTCGTCCATGCTTGAGGTCTATTAGGAGGCTCCTGCATGGCTGTGAAATATTAGCTCTGCAGTTACACTGGAAACGGGGAGGTCAGGTCTGGGTTTAAATACCCATTGGGGGTATTTTTGTAAAAATTGAGGCAATAATATCCTAAAATCTAGTTTCCATGTTACGTTTTCTTTCAGCTTTATCTAGCAGTGAAAAACAGTTCACTGTTCCTTATAGGTCGATTACGCTTGCCAATCTCTCCATATTTTCTCTCCAAATCCCGCCCAGAAGTATTAGTAAACTGAGTAGACAGTCTTTACTCGGCCTATTAAACTACTATGGTGAAGCAACACTAGTTTGTACTCTTATATAAAGCTCCTATTAATCCGTCAGTTTATGTTCTCTGATGAAGACTTCATTTATTTACCTTTTGATTCGCGTATTTATTTCTCCCGTTTACTGTCGCGATAAATACTCGATCAAAAATAAGTGAAGCACACGCATCAGTTCGTTCATAATCTCCTCCTCTCATGTAGGGAATCGTATGCGTCTATGAGACCTGTGTCAAGCGTATGTCGGATATAATCTCTTGGTACTTACTTTTTCAAAGAATTGGTCCTTATTTGAGTCCAGTATGTAAACATATTCTCCTCTTTAGAAAAGCCTACTCCTAAAGCCTCCGTGATTATATTAGGGAAATCTATGTAGCAATAAATATCGTTCAAATGCTGTACGTATCTATATTTCACTTCATCAATAGCTAGTGCAAATGAAAGCGAAATTCATTCAAAGAGTGGCATTTGATTTTCTTGCCCCCACTCCTTCCCACTCATTAATTTACTTGCTGAAAAAGAACATTTAATTTCCGCTTAAGTTCTCCCAGCAAGATATTTTTACTTGTATTTTGAATTAAAACTTCACCAAATGATACAGTCATATAACCCTTGGAAACTAGCTATTCTTTAAAATTTTATAGCTCACTTAAAAATACCGACTGATAGATCTTACACTGTTCATAGTTGCAACAATCTACTGTTTCAATAATAATTAATAATAAGGTATACAGAAAAAAAGGTAAATATATAATTAGATAAAATTGAAGTAAATATGGATACTATTTATACGTAGATTGATATTTAATTAAATAAATCTTTAAAAAGTACTAATTTGAATAGGTAGGGAGAAGGAGCCATTTAAGTTATATCTCTCATTTGTAAGAACTTTCTAGCGTAACTCTGGCATAATATTCCTTTATCTTAATCATCGTCGCCGAGCTGTTACTATTATATTCGCTAAACATATGCCTAATAAAAAGCTACATTTGATCACGCGAGGGTTGACTGTGATCTTTCCGAATTGCAACATGTTGTTTTATCTAATTAATCTTACAAAGTTAGATACTTCATAATGCAAAGAGGCAATCTCGCAAAGAAAATCCTTTCTCTTCTAAACTGAACTTTTCCTTTCAATTCGCTAATGCGTCGAACTTTTGTTATAACATTTGCTGATCCCAAATATTAGTACATTCAAATGGGTTTATAACATGGTTAGACAACCATGTTTACAATTAACAAAGGAGAAAAGTGAAAAACTTTTAAACGTTGTTAAAAAATGTCTTGTCAAAACACTCTGGCATATATATATATATATTATATATATATATATATATATATTATATATATATATTATATATAATATATAATATATATATATTCTGATATTTATATATATATATATTTATATTTATATATTATATTATATATTAATTATATATATTAATATATATATATATATATATATATATAATAATATATACTATATATATATATATATATTGTATATAGATATATATTACATATTATATATATATAATAAATTTTATATATATTATACATATATTTATATATATATATCTATTATATATATATATATATATATATATCTATATATTATATATATATAATATATATATATTATTATATATAATATATATATATATATTATATTATATTATAATATATTTATATATATATATATTATATATATATATATTATATATATATTTATATATTATTAGGACCTTAAGTAATACATTGGTCCCAAAATAATTTAGTATGGGAAAGGTTGGTAATAATTATTTATAATCAAAATTTTTTTAAAATTAAAAATTCGATTTGCTAAAAAAAGAAAGAACATCTTTTTTATTTTTTTGTGTTCCAAATTGAGAAATTTTCCATTCATTTTTTAATTTATTTTTTAGGTTTTAACGTAAATATTTATTATTTTGTGTGTTATATATGATATATATATATATATTTATATATATATATTATATATATATTATTATATTATTTATTATATATATATATATATATATTATATAATATTATATAATATACTATATATATATATATATTTATATTTTAATATTTTATATATATATTATTTATATATTTATATTTAATATTTATATATAATATAATTTCGTTAAGTTATATATATATCATATATTTATATATAACATATTATATTTATTATATATTATTAATATGTATTATATATATATATATATATATATTTATATATTATATATTATATTATTGGATAATAGTAAATAAGAGATTATATTATAATATATATAATTATATTTTATATATATATCTTATTTTATATATATATTAAAATATATATATATCTTATATAGCATTCGCATTTTTTTTTATTGCTCACAGTATGTGCAGAGACGGCGTTTTACATTTAAACATTTTATATTTGGATCTCCTTTGAAGGATAAGATTCAACTTTTTTTCGTTTTTTTTTTTGAAGTAAAATTTTTTTTTTTAATTAAGGAATACCTAGGGTAACCGCAAAGACTGGAGGAGTCCGGGGGTTCTCTCGCGCCTCCCGTGGCGCGGGGGACTAATCCCCCCTCCGGGGTATCTTCGGAACCCCCCCTCTTTGGTCTTATTGGATGTGCGGGGGTTCCGGAGACCATCCCCTGAGGGGGGATTAGTCCCCCCGTCGTCCCCGGGAGCCGAGAGACCCGACTCCTGCAATCTTTGCGTTTACCTGGGTATTCTTTAGTTAAAAAAAATGTACTTCAAAAAAAAAAAAAAAAAAAAAAAAAAAAAAAAAAAAAAAAAGTTATCCATCTTAGAATTTTCGGCTGTGATTCCAATATATAATTGTGTTACTGTAGGACTACGTTGCCAAGTATTTTCAAATAAACAACCTGCCTTATTTATATATATATATATATAATATTGATATTATTAATATATTATATTTATATTATTATATATTTAAATTATCATATATATTTTATTATATTATATATAAAGATATATATATATATATATCACAAATTAATAAATATTTACGTTGAAATAAACTAAAAATTAAATAAAATGAATTGGGAAATAATCAATTTGAAGCACAAAAAAATAAAAAAGTGTTCTTTTTATAGCAAATCGAATTTTTAATGTTTAATTTTGATATAAAAATTATTACTAACCTTTCCAATACTAAATTATTTTTAGGACCATGGTTATTAAGGGATCCTATTATATTATATATTATATATATATTATTTATATATATATATTTATATATATTTATTAGATATATATATATATTAATCATATATTATATATAATATATATATATTAATATATTATATTATTAATATATCTATATAGATTATTTTATATATATATATATATATTTATATATATATATATATATATATAATATATATTATATATATATATAATATATATTCAAGACCGTAGACAGTGGAGGGGGTTCAGTGGGTTCAAACCCCCTCCGAAATTATTTAAGCGATCAAAATTATTTTGATGGCTTGCGTCTCTTCATTTAAATTTTGAATAATATAAAATAAATAATTAGTCAAAGCTATCGAGAGTATGTATTAATTAGAAATGAGGAAACTATTTGTGGTCCGTTAAAGATTTCTTAGGTTAATTGTCTGTCGAAAGCATTAAAGGAGATCTCTAGGGGATTCGATGCACGCATCACTGAAATAAATAGGACTGGTCTGATTGGATAGGCTTCAATTTTAACCAGGCAGGTGTAGAATTGGTGTTTGAAGGTTGTTTAAAGCTGTCGAAATATCCAGCGGCGTTTTATGTTCATTGCTGTTCCCATTCATATGAAGTGTGCAACATATTGGAAACTTTGTGGCACAGCGAATGCAACTGGGATTCTACTGAAGATTTGATTGGAATTTTTAAGAGAAGAGTAGAAAGAAAGAAAGAAAGCGTTTGTTACATTCCATGGTGGCTAGAAATTTCATGGATGTAAGATAGAGAGAATTGTTTTTTAAAAATGGTTAAAATCTCACAAACATTTACATTTAATAACCCTCATTTCATTTGTAATTTCTGGGTTTGTGCAGAGACAGAGCAAAATTTTGAATCTTTCTTTTGGCTATTGTGATAATTAATTATGGGTAATAAAAATAAATTATAATGATAAATTAAAATACTAATGAGCAAGGTGTAGGCTGTCGCTGTCTCCCAAAGATACATATATAGATATATAGCTCGTCTAATAATGAGAATAGATATACATTTTTCCGTCTCTTCGGAAACACCCGATACCGGTTTATCACATTAGTAGTATTGAGTATCACTTGCGCTGTCAAGTGGGATATTGCATCTAAGAAGCTAATGTCACCATCCTTACTTAGCATATCATAATAACTCAATAAATATGAACTCAATCTTTAGATGATGTGCATTGAACCCCCGGCCAATATTAATTATTATATTGATTATATCTGAAATCAATTAAATATATATATTATAGATACCATAGTGAATACTTCTCATAATATGTTTAAATAAAGTGTTTGTTGGTGTAATTGTAATATCACATGCATATGTTGAGATTGGTTATTTTCTTCTTTACATACTTCTTCGTTGATTATGTCGTTATAAGAAAATCAATAAATAGTTCATAAGACTGAGGTTGACTTATTTCAGTGTGATATATAGTGATTGACAGATTGGTTGATTTGTATAAAATCATACTGAGTAGTGAACTCAACTACATTAGCTTGTCGGTTTATGATTCGAAGATGTATTATATACTCTTCAATCAAGTTAATGTGAAATTTTTAAGCATCATAGTGGATATTAGTCAAGTTGTTTATCATTTTGATAGTGTGTTAATCGGAATAGAATTCTCAGTGATATTTACAATCGATTGATTGGTGATGCATCAAACGTAATTATATTTTAGTCTACCTAGATGCTTGCTTCCTAATTACTTGACTTAATATTAAAATGTATATTTAGAGTATCTTATACTCGCGGTGATGTGGACAACGTATAGAATACGTTCATCAGCATCACCTTTTACAATCAACATAATGTGTATGAGATGAAGGATTAATGTATTCAATAATTTTACATATCTAAATCATATGTAATTTTTAAGATGACTAACGATTACTTATAAATGAATGCCAAATTTTATAGTTCGTAATATAAATAATGTATAATGCAGTATCTGGCATATACTATTGGACTTTAATAAGTATGTGAGGATATATTTATAGTATTTTTCTAACGTCTAGCGGTCTCGTACTCCCCATTTTGAAGTGTATATATATATATATTATATTTTATATATATATATATATATATTATTAATATTATATATTATATATTATATTCTATTAATTATTAATATATAATATAATATATATAATTCATATATAAATATCATTATAAATATATATTATATATATATATATTAATATATCTTAATATTATTATATTATTATTATATATTATATATTATATTATATTATATTATTATATGTATATAATTTATTATATAGTATATTTATATTATAGTTATAATATATATTATTATATATTATATATATATTATATATATTTGATGTATGCTGCAAAGGTTAAGGCGTCCGGTAGCTCAGAGGTTAGAGCACTCGCCCAACAGAGCGAGTCAGTTACAACTGGTCGGGTGGGAGGTGAGCTATTCTCTCCTGGGCTTGGCTCCGTCCTGCTCGGACGTTAATGGTACCTTCCTCTTGATTTAGGGCTCTGCCCGTGAGTTAGGTTTTTCTAGTTAAAAAAAAAAAAAAAAAAAAAAAACATAAAAAAAAAAAAAAAAAAACATAGTACTATTTTAGATGCCAAGGTGGGCTACTATTTTAATAGAAAATAGGAAGATTTTTCACAGACACCAATGAATAAAACTCACAGAAATGGACGTAAATATTATGATGGTTGCTACGATTTAGAATTTTTTTAAGAATTGTTGAAGCCTTTAAGGAGTTGATGGATTAAGATATGAACTTTTTCAAAAAACTTTAATCTTTTGAAATCTGTGAATTGGTTACAATTTTTTATCACATTTTTGACTTTCATTTACTCTTTTTCACACTTCATTTATGTACTACAATGTAGTATCCATAATTATAATTAACGACAGCAAGTTTTCATATTAAAAATGCTGATGTAATATCTTGGAAGATTTACAAGCAAACATCAATGAACATTGTCAACATTTTGGAAGTTGCAACTGAACTTATGCTTCCTATTATGCTTATTTTACTGGTCTAGGTGGAAATCATATTAATGAAAACACAATTTAATTTACAATTTCTTTTCTATTTGCATGTTAACTAGTTAGGAGCAAGCTCGTGAGCCTTCAATCATACGTATCAATCTTTGTAAAGCCGTTTCATTCGATAATTCTATTAAATTTTTTACAAATTGTTAATAAATTTATTGTACGTCACAATAGGATTTTAAGGATTTAGTATATTACCTCACCTTCAACTTGCACTCCAAAATATATTTTCTACTTGTGGTAAATATTTTAAATTATTTTCAATCTTACAGGAGAAAACAAAAAAGAACTGGCTTCAATGAATGTACATCATAGCTACACAATATTAACGGAAGAAGAAATTTTGTGATATTAGATTTTAATTTATTTTATATTAAAATATTCGTCTCTTGATTTGAAATTGCTAATCACTTAAGATTTTTTATAAATTGTATTTGCACATTTTATCTATTTATTTATTTATTAAAATTGAATAAAAATTATCTTTTTATTTTTATTTATCATATATTATATATATAGATATTATATATATATATAGTTATATTATATTACTATATATATATTATATATATATATATATATTATATATATATATTAATATATATATATATAATATTCATATTATATTATTATATATATATATATTATATATATAATTCAATGCTTGTAATTTTTTCAACAATTTTTTAACTGAAAATCATCTGAAGGAGTATTCAATATAGGACCAGATGGTTTAGGGTATTACTCTCTTTTCGCTAGGTCCTATTAAATAATCAGATGATATAAAGTGTAATTCCAGTGTGAGTTAAAAGGTTTAACATCATTGCTCTTTTATTCATAGAGGTAAGCTATCGGTTCGCTCTCATATTTATCAAACAGCAAAGAGTTAGTATCGGTCAATTTCCTGAAAATGTTTTTACTACCAGTGGTCGGTACTAACGTCTACCATTAACATTGAAAACAAAAAACACAGCAATTATTTAACGTGAATTAAACCTATTTATTCCAAAAGCTCTAATGGGAAATTTCATTCGATGACAATCTTTAGGCCAATTTGTTATCAACTTTATAATGAGTATTTCTTCTGGTAAAATACGTTTTGGATTACTAACAACTATACTATATCATATAATATAAATTAAAGGATGATAAATTACCCAAGAAAGAGCGGCGGTACACCACATCATAGTAACCAATTAAATCAGACCAGATTTTTCCGACTGATTTTCGTAAGATAAAGATGGAGGAAATTTCTGCATTGGTTGACCTCTCACACATATTAAACAATTTTATCAAGTAAATTCCAGTGATAAAAAAAATATGCTTAATAAAGAGTAGAAAGAGAGAGAGAGAGGAGAGAGAGAGGAGGAGAGGAGAGAGGGGGAGAGAGAGGAGAGAGAGAGAGAGAGGGGAGATGAGAGGAGAGAGAGAGAAAGATGGAGAGACGGAAAGAACAGAGGGAGGACAGTAAAGAGACAGGTGGGAGAGGAGAGAGAGGGGAAGAGAAGGGAGGGGAGAGAGGAGAGAGAGAGAGAGAGAGAGAGAGAGAGAAGTGAAGAGAGGAGAGAGAGAGAGAGGGAGAGAGAGAGAGAGCAGTAGGTTGCATAAGATCTTTAAAATATAGAATTAATCATTTAATTCGGCGGGAGATATTAATATAAACATTTCTTCATAGTCTAATTTTGAATCTTCTTTTGTATTCCTTCTTTTTTTTTTTAATTCCTTATATATTATAAATATTATATTATATAATATATTATATATTTATATATTAATTTATATTATTATATATTTATATATAAATTTTAATTAATATTTTTATATTTATTAATATATATAATATAATTATTATATATATATATAATATATATATATATATATTTTTTATATTTATATATATATTATAAATAATTATATTATTAAACATTATTATATATTATTATTATTTAATTATTTCGTATTTATATATATATAATTTATATATTTTATTAAATATATATTTAATATATATATAATATTATATTAATATATATATATATATATATATATATATTATATATAATATATATTATATTCTAGGTAGTATATTTATATTATATATATTGAATTATCTTCATATACTAAAAAAAAATCATCAACTTTCTTGCTGTAAGTTGCCAATATGTACTTTTAGTCATTTATGTATTTTCACAGGACTCGGCTTTGTAATCCAAGCATAATATATAGTATTATATAATATTTATATTATTATTATATCTATATATATTATTATTATATATAATATAATTATTATATTAATTATATTATTATAATATATAATATATTATATATATTATATATATGATAGATATTATATATATCAATATATTTACTTGCAATGTCTCTCCCCCTATACTTATATCGACCTACTCCTCCTCAATATGACTATCCCTCTATACTTAACGTGCTCTCCCCCGCCTCCATAGCACCCCGGGGATGCCTTAACCGCCCCCCATGGGGGCGTGATAACCGCTCACTCCTGAGTAATATAACTCACTATTAAGTTGCTACAGCATTTAAAACATTATCTTGTTTTGATATATGTCTATTCTTTATTTCTTCTTACTTTTTATATTCATTTTAATCTATATCGTATTAATGCTTTAATTCTAGCTCTTTCTGATTATATTTATCTGCTTTAGTTCTATCTCAGAGATTTTTAATAGAGACTATTGCTGTTAGATAGCTCAAATATGATAGTAAATAATTAGATTTTATACATATAATTGTATTTGTGCCTTAATGTTTCCTAGTATAACCATATATGCAGAATATGGTGACTTTGAATCAAACTCTTAAAGATCCATTAATTCATATAAGTGTTATTTGCCTAATTTTCCTCTACTACTTTTTTACAATAACTTTCTGTTGTGTAGGATGTGACGCTTTTTTTGTTGAAGAATGGTCCTTTTCATAATAACATTACAATTGATATACTTTCTAGATCAAACATATGTGCTTTATTCCACCTTATATGTATTAACATCTTAGATATATATAATTGGGTGTCATATAGTAGGGCTTGCAAGATGTAGGTGATTCAAGTCTATATTTGTGGATTCTTTTTAAGATTTCATTACAGCTTAAAAACTGGTGTGATTGAAATGTGTTATGTTACTAAATTATATTCATATATTTTCTTTTATTAAAATAATTAAAAATATTAAGAAAATACTTTTAAATAAATGAAGTTTATTGATATAAAACAGAATTATAACTGTTTGTATTCTCTGCTAATCTCAGGTTCCAAATTTCTATGTTATATAGCTCTCATGTCATCGAAAGATCAAATAGATTATGATTTGTGAGGATATTTCCAAATATTCATACGTTAATTTCAATTAAACTTCTAAGTGAATTTTAATTCCAGGAATGAGAACCTGGGTAATATAAATACTTTTTCAATGGAGTACACCAGTGTCAATTATTTTTTTTCAACTCGCTGGATAAGCCGAGTATAATATGCAGTTAAAGAAATAAAAATGAGATCGTATTTGCTTATATTTTAGCAATCTTCTATTAAATTAATTATTTGTAGTAAAATGATATGTGATCAGCCTTTGATAATTTACTCTGAATTACTGTTACTGAATCTATAATTGCGGCTCTGTACTCGATAGTTTTATTATATGTGATAACTATTTTCTCTACAAAATATTTTTCTACTATGCGAATATTTATGGATATTAAGATATTTTGGTTGAAGAATGGGCGATAATGATTCTCATGAATTTCCTCATCTTCTTGTGTGACTTCGTGATATGGCTGTAGTATTTATCATTTGCGATAAAATTCTATTTATTTTTTCTGTGATTTTGGAGTAAGCATTTGATATGCCTATCTTTTTTGTGGGAGAACTTCTCCTTCTAAAGTATACTCACTTATGCAGTCCATTGTTCAATTCTCTTTGTTTTGCTTTCTACTTCTTTAATAATACTAAGACTTAATTGCTTTTAGTTTAAATTTTATGCTCTTAATTTTCTCTCCTGTTGCTTTTGACATTGATTTGTGAAGCACCGCTCAATTGTGAAGCTATCATGTGAAAAAGTATAATTTTATGATTCAATATTAAATAAAATAATTTTTTTTTATCAATTCTTTCTATTAGATTAAATGAAAGTTCATAAAACATTATCCTAAGTGTATTCACCGAGGCCGGAATTGTGCCGTGCGACCGGCATCAGTTTTTCTGCTTGTATCTCACGGGCTCCCGACTTACGCTCCGCGGTCAGTCCCGGCGCGGAACTGAAATTCAGTTCAGGTACCCCCTAATACTACTAGATGACGTAGACTACTATCAGATATATATATATATATATATATATATATTCTTTATTATAAAGTTTATGATGACGCTGAACATATTGGATAGGTACATTAGGTATCTGAATTATTAATTATACATGTTTTGGTAAAGGAAATAATTTATTACACTGGCGGGTTTTCGTAGGGTGCGGGATCTAAAAAAGTTCGTCTTTTGCTATTTCCGCACCTTTTTATTTTCATAATAAATATAGTGATGTACTGAAACTGTTGCCATTAATAGATTCATTGATATATTATAGTTATATATTATATATATTATTATATTATATAAATAATAAAGTAATAATAATAATATATTATGAAAGATAAAAACAAAAATACTTAAAAATATTTGGATATTTCTTTTTTCCTTGATATAATCTTTATTTAAAGTTTTTAACTAAATTTATATTATGATATTTTTATTAAGTCTAAGTATATATATTATATATATGCGGTTTTTGTATTTATTAGATTAATTAAAACCTTCGTTAAAAAAACTTCACCTCTCCCTTTTAATATATATATATATAATATATAGATATATATTATATATTAGTATATATATATATATATTATATCAAATCAAATGTTTGTACCCAAAATAATAGGTATCGGCTAAATCTTTTATACTCCGATACTACGTACTCTCTGATATTATAATAATTGTAGCTGAGTACCTGATACTTTTCAAAACTGGAATGGCCCGATTACCAATTACGCGTCTCTCTCTCGGTTAACTTTCATGCATTCATTATATTATTATTAGTTATCATTCAATATATATAATAAATATATATAGCAATATCTAATCCCCATTTCCCTAGTTTTAATTAGTTATAATATAATAACCATTTATATAATATATATAATATATAATATATATATTTATATTTAATTATATATTATTAATCATATATATATATATAATATTTATTATAATATATACTTTATATATATAGTTATATATTATTATTATTATATATATATTTTAATTAATATTTGAAATTTTTCTTAACTCAAATGTTTCCAGTAATGGCGACTGGTGCTGCTCAAACTCATGTCCTTTCCTTCTGCTTGCACTTACTCTTGTATAACTCACAGCGTTTGGATCTTATTGAAAATTTAGTCTATGAATGACAGGATCTCTCCTGTAGATAGATGCTCTTGAGATAGATAATACGATAGTTTTAAGGTACCTAATGTGGCAGAAAGATGCTTCTGTTACTGATATAAAAGGTCGAAAACCTACCTTGAGAGTATCTATACTACAAGGTATTGTGCGATCGGAAACTAAGGAGCCGAGAATATATGGTTACTAAGATGTTGATTTAATAGGGGTTTGGGAATTTCGGCTGGAAGGAGAGATGCTGATCAACTGATAGGCGAAACCCTTCCTTCTGGGAGTCTGAGTTGTTTAGAGTATATCTATTATATACTTATAATTATATTATATATATATATATATATATTTATATTTATATATTATATACATATATATATATATATATATATATATAATATTTATATATTAATATATTATATTATTAAGATATATTTATATATATATATATATATTTAGCTATTATTATTATATATTAATATTATATATATATTAACGTATTAATATATAATATTATAATATATTTATATATATAAAATTATATATATTTAATAGGTAATTATATTATATTTATATATATTAAGTATTGATATATATATAGTTATATTATATTATAAGTATATATAGTATATATATATTATATATTTTTTTATTATTATTTATATATATAACTCTATATTTTTTTTTTTTTTTACACTATACTATATATACCTTTGTATTATAAATACATAGTATATTAATATAGTAATATATTATATATTTAATTATTAATATTATAATATTATATATTTATATAAAATTTAAATAATTGTTTTAACTTTCAAACAAAAACAGTAATGTATTAAAATTAGGGTCAACCACTTGATTCCCAAAAATGACTATTAATTTTATTATTAAACCAATAGTAATAATAAGAGCAGAGAAGGGAATAAACGGAAATGATAAATAATATATAATCTAAAAATGTGAATATATAGAATAACAACATATTTTTACCTGAGAATCTCTTTTAGAGCTCAGTACTCGATTTCTGTCATCGTTTTATTATATATACTGTGATCTGACCAACTTTCTGAGTATCATCATTTGTAGATATACGATCGTCCATATCATTCTAGTCATTATTTACTGTAATCGCAACTTCTTGTCAATCTATATTACTGAACTCGATACTGATCTTCATTTCTGCAATTTTCATATTATGATCGCCTAACCTACTTCATTCATTTATCTGATCTCAAGTTTTTCCACTGCAAATTAATATACTTAATATATTATATATATTTTTTTATTTGCTACCGAGCTGTTAATACGTTAGTATATATATTATTTAGCATTCGCTCTTGCAAGGTCGATATCGATATGCTTTCTATGGATTATATTCTACTTAAATAATATATTCGTTTAGTTATACTAATGTAGAATTCACTATTAATTAATGGTTATATAAGTGTAGACATGAGGTGGATCAAATATATTCAGAAGGTGTAGTAAGCACTGATTTTAGGTGAGGACTCATAATTATAGTGCAAATAGGACTTAGTCATAGTGAATGATTGAATGGAGACAAAATGATTGAATGGAAACAAAATGATTGAATGGAGACTTTCCTTTAGCATACGAGGCCTGAAATTTGTATAGTAAATTTTGAAAATCATGTGTATGATGTCACTGATAATACACCTCTCCCTGTGGGATGCGGCTGTAGACGATTAAGTGAAAAATAATTGTAGATATTTTATTTTACAAATTTCTTTCTCGCTTTCTCATACATATTTATATAAAAGATATAATATATATATATATATATATATATATTATATATATGTCTATTAATTATATTATATATATAATATATATATATATATATATAGTATAATTATATATAGGGTTGGGATTAAAAAAAACGGTTCGTATTTTTTAAAAAAAAAAAACACGTTTTTTTTTAAAAAAGACCAAAGGCCCAAAAATTTTGTTTTTTTTTTGTTTCTTTTTAAATTACTTATTTTTCATATAAATCAATCTTTTAGGGTATTAGGCATAAAATACAGTAAACTACAATATGTGTAAGAGGTATACATAATATAAAGTAGATTTTAGTACTTAATAAAGTTAATTAGTGCTCTAGGGCATATAATATTACATTTCACATGCTAATATTATTATATGTTATATTATTATTTTTTATTTATATTATTATATTATTATTATTATTATTATTATTATCATTATTATTATATTATTATTATATTATTTATTATTTTATTATTATATTATTATTTATATATATTTATAATATAATATATATATATATATTATATTATATATTATTATATTTATATAATATATATTATAATCTATATATATATAATTATATGCACGTTATATATATATATATATTATAATATATATTATATATATATATTATATATATATATATATATATATATATTTATATATATATATATATATATATATTAATTATATATATTATTAAAAATAATATTATTATTATAATATATACTATATATATTATATATTTTTATATTAATATATAATATATATATATTTATACTCTATATTATATATATATATATTATATATATTCTTTCTTTCTACATTTTTCTCCCCAAGACTGGTGGAAGGTGCGTTACAGCATCTGGTCAGAAGACAGAGTATTTAGTATTAGGGTAGAGGGATTATTTTGAGAATGGGCAATGAGCAAACGAGGTGCTCAAAGAGCACAATAAGCTCCGTTGCTCCTTACATTCCCCTCTCTCGACCACCTAATCTTTGACATGTACCGGGGATTGGATTCTTCTTAGTAAGGTAGTCTTTCTCGTCGCAGTCAAGCAAAGGAAAAATCCATCTGAGCTGATTAGCTCACGGCAGGAGAATAAAGACTGGATGTAGTGTGGGAGACACACTCATCTCGATATGGGATTTATCGGTCATAGATATGTATATACAGGGATATCTCCTCCCCTGAACACCTAGGTGTGGCCACTAACCATACCCTCTTCTCATCTATATAAATACCACACGTTTCTTATGTCTCTCTTTAATATCCGCACCTTGATATTTTTCAGCAACCTTATTTGTACCCGGGCTCACAATTTTTCTACTCCTTTCGTACATTTAATTTCGTTTACTGACTCAATCCACTTTTCCTTCGAATTCTCCAGCCGGTCGGTTTCAACACACTCGCCCTGTATTATAGATACTGCTTAAGATCAGCACATCCGTTACTATGCGTGTCATCGCATTATCCGTCCAGCCGACGTTATGACCGCACCGACCGTCAACTCTTAGCCCCATGCTATTCATTTTTTACTGCTCGGTTACCCTTCGTTAGTACACACTCTTGCAAAGACTTTGTCACCTCTGTTAATATATATTCTGCGTTCGTCGACTTTTAGTGCAAGCGTCCCTCTCATAGCGGTGGCCATTGCGCTTCTTCCTCATACGAGAAGATTGGTCCATCTGACACATCGCCGTGACCTGTTAGTAGCGCTCTTATCGTCTTCGGATTCCGTAAGACCATGGAATACATCGAGCGACTGCGCTGATATACCCACCCATGTGAGACATAACAATTATATAAGGTATCAAATACATACTGTTCAATTGATAGCCCTATATAGCGCACTAAAGACTTTAAGTCTCCCATATATTTATCAATACTATAATAACCTAATAGTATATTATAATTTTTGCTATCATTGACACGTTTGTATTTTTGCAAACATATTCGTACTTTCTTACTATACATAATCTTCATATATTTGCATCATCCGTTCCCTTCTTACATATATATCTCCTAATCTTATTTTATACGCTACTAAATTAATTTAAAACTCTATAAGACATACATTTTAGTTCTCTCAAGTATACTTAGCGGTATACTCACCATATTATTAAATATACATAATACTATATACATTTAGAGGATCTGTCTCTATACTTACACTTCTAACAACCATTAACCTTAAATATACTATTCTTTAACTTACGATTTATCATTATCAATCACACCTTGATATGCACATCCTTTTGTAACCATTATATATGATATAATATATTTCTACTCTTGATGTCATCCTCGAATACTACTACAAACCATCTTCCAAGTCATATCAGTTACGGCACTCATAAATATATTCTATGTCAACTATCATCTACGTGCTCCTATATATTAAGCTTTAGGTCCATGTTTACGCGCACCCGTCCAGTACATCTCGGTCATCGGTCATTGTTCACTCAACTCCCTTTCCTGTCAGTAAAAGCTGATTCTCCAGCCCCTTCACTTCTAATTACAAATACCAACCCGCCCCAATCATAAAACCCTAAACAAAATATGAAAATTAGAACCAGATATAGAGTATCTTGACATATATCTTCTGTACCAATAGAACATAACACTCCAAAAAGGACGTATGTAGTATATATATGTTTAGTTTTTTTTCCTCAAATCGAAATTTCAGTATATCATTTTAATTGTTATTTTCTTTTTTATCACAGACCTACATCTCATAATCTAAGATAGCCAAATGAGTTAATCTTTTTTGAGTTCCTTCAGAAGCCTACACGTTAATTAGAATCACAATATGATGATCTCATTACTATTCCTTGGACACTCTTTGTGCCATTTTTATAAGTAACAAATTTTTCGCTCTGAGTAGCCTATTTAACCTCAGTATCTAACTCTAACAATTCAATATGTTGATTAGTTTTTTGTATATTATATTGCCTTTGAAATCAATTTTAAGCTTGGTATGGAAATCCTTTCATATCATATATAATACTCAAAATTTATTCTTTCCTCTCACTCATTTCTATCATAATGCTTCTCAATGTAAAGATTTGATCACACATCCTCTACTACTCTCAAAACACTCACCTTGTTCTTTACCAATCAGTCTTTCTCAAGTCACTCTGCGCACTTCTTTCTGACCAATAACACCGCAGTATATCTTCCTAAACACTCAATAAACTATAATACCCTATAATACCTTCAGACCCATATCCCCAATTACCCTTATATCAGGGTTACTATTTACTGCTTCCATCCTAAATCCCTTTCGATAACGTATATACCCTCTTCATAAACGCTTTATACACAACTCAAGATCCAATCAATCACACATCTTGCCTCCGTTTTTATCATTTCACCAGTATTTAAATTTTACCTGCCCAATTACATTCTTATCAATCTTTCTCACTTCTTACCATTCCTCCTTCTTTGCTATATAACCTTCATCCCCAATATACCTATTCCTTCTTAGTATGATATATTAGGGTGTCATCAATGACCCAATCAGCCAACTCAGTCCAATTATCACCCTTCATTTACTGCCAATATTTACAGGTTATCAAAGTTCTTATTCCTACACTCCACCTCACCATCCATGTCCCTCTATTACCAAAACACCATCCCTATTCGTTTTTAAAATTCTAAGCAGGGTTCCCCCTTACTTAGTTCATCATATTACCTTTCGCGCGCCTTCCAGAAAGGCTTCCTATTCCCTTGTATATCCCCATTCATCCTACCTTCCAAACCAGTGTTCTCCAGTTTACCAGGTGCCTTCTATGCCATCATCTTAGCATCTTTTATTTGCTGTTGCCTATATAATTCCAAGCATCTTCTTTTGAAACTTTATTCTTGTGATCCCTCTTAGTATATTCAACCAGGCTTCTTTTTTACTTTGGTAAACGCATTGCATCACCTCTCCATCCCACCAACTCACTGTTAATCATCTTACATGCCCCTAACTTTAGCACACCACATAATTCTCTTGCCCTACTAATAAAGGCTTCCTTTCATTTGATGCTCCCGAGATTTATTCAAAGATATCTTTCTGTTCAAATTCAACTGATTTATTTAGTGAGCGTTACTTCAGAAATCTATAGCACTTCAATTCACCTTGTTCATCTAATACTTCTCAACTTCTTAATTTTACCCACTTGCTTTCCGTTCACCTTCCTCTCCATCTCAATCTCCCCGAACTTATATTTTTACAATATAACGAACATAATGATCCTGTATATCCCATTCTAACCCTCATTGATTTATCTTATCAAACACATACTTCAACATAATCCCTTCTTCACCAACACAAAATCAATATACTTTTTTCACTTTCGATACCATCTCTATACCTACACCACTTCTAGTATACTTATGGATATCTGTGTGTTTAAAGGAAAGTATTACTGTACCACAAATAAGCTACTCCCACTCATAGAAATCAATCACCTTTAATACCTACATATTCATTCATTTTCTCCTGAACTTACAATACCAAAACCATGTTATACTATCACTTATTTATTGATCCATCCTCATTACTGAGATATTTAGTATATTTAGGTAAAAATTATTACAGCTATATATATTATTTACCTAATATTAATGTAGTATCATTCTAATTTATATGCTATACTATATATCTCTACTTATATAAACTATAATACTCATAAGTATCACACATATAATATTAGCTTGTTTATATATATACTGTATATATATAATCCGTTCAATTATAAGTAATATTTAGAATACTCCTAGAAGGTTTTGATATAGAGGAAAATAGAGGAAAAAATTTAAGACATACAAAAATAATACAACTATTTATTTGGTTTTCATATTTGAGGTAATTTTTTTAAAAAAAACAAAAAAAAGACAGTTTGTTTTTAAAAAATACAACAATGTTTTTTTTCAAAAAAAAAAAAACAATTAAAAAAACCATTAACATTATTACTATTATATATTATATTTACTAATATTATATATATTGTATTATATTATTATATAAGTATATTAATATACTAGTTATTTTAAATAGATCTGACTATATTGACAAAGTATGTAATATATATTAATATATATATATTATATATCTATTACAATAGCACCTGTAGACAGGGGGTTTAGTGGTATCTACCGCCGCCGAATATTATTAGCTCGAACCTGCTTAGAACCTTTTATGTTAATTCGAACTTAATCTAGTAATAATAATGATATAATAAATGAATAATAAATAATTAATAATAAATAATTCTATTAATCTATCAAATGATTTAAAATACCCAACAAGTATATATTTATTAATGGAAATGTATGGAGGAACTGTTTCGATATAAGATAGAGTCTACTATACGCGATTATTCTTTTAATTCACTACAGTTACCCTTATATAAGGGCTATTTTAGTTACTGCCTCCTCCTCCAATTCTACCATCTGATATCATATACCTTCAACTCCCTATAAAATACACTTAATGTTGGCCAATACTTCCAAATCCAAATACTCAGTCCACCTCTTGCTCTGCTCTTGTATCATTCACAGTTATATATCAATCTTTTTATACCTCTGCAGTATTTATTCTTTTTACAATTTTTCTTACAGTGATTTTAAAATTTGCTTATAAAAACTATTTTCCTTCTGCACTACATATCAAAATCCACACACAGTCTCATCATATCATCACTACTCATTACTGCTCAATGTTATGCAGTTATTTCAAAATTGTATCCTCGTCCTAACTTATTCATACCCCCACATCCCTTAATTCATTCAATCCGTTCACAAAAATAGCGTTGACTCATCCGCTCGTTTAATAAACTTCTCGATTCTTCAATCCCTTTATCTCATTCTAATCCCTTTAGCTTCATCCAGAAGGATTCCTATTTCCCTTACAAGTTCACCCTAATTCTTACCTCCTTTCTCCATAACATGTTCATTTATAACTCTTTTTTTTTTTTCTCTGGAACTCGAATGTAGCTTTTTATAAGTATTATCCTTTTAGTCATCCTTTATGTTATTCCAAGCAGTATTTTCTTTTAATAAAACCAGGTTATACGGAGATTTTTTTATTTCTTTCATTGTGTATATTTTTTCTTGCAATATATTAAGAAAAATCACTGAAAGAATACGATTAATATTCGCTATTATAGCATCACCAGATTTACTTATCCACATCACATTATATTTAAACATTCTCCTAAATATGTTATTCTCTAGTCTTTATAGAACCATCATACATTACTTCTAGTCTTTGCACTTATGCTAGACATATAGAAAGCTTTCTTCGATAAATATGACTTTCAGATTTGTTATTAATTAAGTTTCCAACTCGTTTCCATTATCAAAATGCCTGTATTTACTTGCTTAAGCTCTTACTTAAATAATTACTCATCCTTACTTTACCTTGTTCAACTTTAACTTTTCTCCCTCTTTATATTCTACTACCACCACTTATTCAATTATTAATTTTATATATGATATTATAAAAAAAAACAAAACGAAGGTTAATTAACTATATTAGATCAGGGAAATACATATTCTATTGTTATTAATTGAGGTCTTTATTAATGATATTTTACAACTCATATTAATTTAAAATTATAATTAAGTATAAATGAATAGGAACACAATTTAATCTTCCTCTCTACATAATATAGATTAAAGTAATTAGTTAATTAAGACTCTTTTTTAATATATAATATACTTTTCAATTAATTCATATCATCTAGTCATAATTTATATTATTATATCGCTATAATCTACGTCAAAATATGATTACGTACTTAAAGTTATTTCGAATCTTAAAGCTACCCTAATTCAAATCAACTTATATATATATATATATTATAATAATATTTTTAATATTATTATATATAATATATATATATATATATATATATATATATATATTAATATAATATATATTAATTATTATCTTATAATATTTATATTATATATATATATATTAATTTATATATATATTAATATTTATATATAATAATATATAATAAATTAATATATATTACAATATAAACTTTGAACAGTTTTGTCAAATTATATTTATTTTGAGTTACGTATTATTAATTATGATCTATTATCAATTGATATTCGTCTATTCAATTTATTATATGAACACTAAATACATGAAGATTATAATATATCTCAATGTAAATTAATTCAATTTACCCGACTGGTATGTTCATTACTTTAACTCATTAACAATTATAATATGAAAACTTATTATATTTAAATATAATATAATTTAATGAAATTTAAATTATGATTAAAATAATGTATAATATATAATAGTCGTATAATAAAAATTAAGTTTATAATCGTTACTATTCAATTTTAACTAGTTGAAACCTAGTTATAAGAATGAATAACTTAAAATTGGTTTGGGTATTATGTATTTCTTATTATTTCATGTGAAATAGGTTAAATACTGAGTTTAAATTATATATTACAGATAATTATGATTTAAAATCTATTATATATGTTTGGATATATTTGGTAATTAGCATCATCTATATTCGGATTCAATGCCTTGTGTATAGTGATTACTTTAAATGTAAAGTACA
>JABUQX010134591.1:15000-24289 GCA_015478945.1 Trachelipus rathkii | reverse complement strand
GAACACTGAAAGGGTGTCGTCTGGATTATGTCAATAGCCTGTTATACTTGACAGTAACATGTTCTTATAAACTTATATTTTATTGTTCAAAATGATTGAAATTTATTCTCCAAAAACTTTTTGCGACATTTATATCTGAGGTTTCGAACGAAATAAAATGGCCTATTCCTCACACCTGAAAAAATACTAAGTAACGCTTAATAGAAAAGTGAATTTTAGAATAATTTCTTATAACAGGTATTATTGTGAGTATATGTGTGAGGAACACTAGGGTTCTTCGGATTTGTAATAGCTGTGTATACTTTTGGAGTAACAGTTCTTAATTTATTTTGTCAAAATTTGAAAATTTTGAAAATTTTTGGAGTATATTTTGTGTTATAGGTCTATCGAAAACTATAATAATGGTCATAATTCCTCCTGAAATTTTACAAAGATCTGATATGCCAAAAAGTAGATTTGATCATATTTTATTAGAAATGTTATTTTCGATAATAATTTAGAAGGTAACACTAAATGAGGTCGAGTCTTTTACGGATTTTGTTAAATATGCTGTTATTAACTCTTTAATGGTAATAGAAGAATAGTTCTATAATTTATTTTTGATTACATAAAAATGTTGTGAAATTTGATAAAGATATTTTGGCTAATTTATGTTCTTGCGTTCTCTCTTCGAATTATTTATTTCTCTTACTTCTTGTACTTAGAAAAATTCACTTATGGAATAGCAAATAATTTTGAGTACTTCTTTAAATAGGGTTTTTGTGTGAGAACACTAGGGTGTCTTCGGATTTTAATAGCTTTATACTTTTTCGGAGTAACAGGTTCTTAATTTATTTTTGTCAAAAATGCTTGAAAATTTAGGAATATCTTTAATCTTTCTAATTTTTTCGAACATATAAATCGCTATTCCTCCTGAAATACAAGTCTCAGTGTAGGTTAAAAGAGTGATATTTAGGATAAGGTTTGTTGGTGCTGGGGTTTAGAGGAAATACGATATGTGTACTTCGGCAAGAGTTACAATTATTCGGGCCATTGTTCCCAACAATAAACCTTTTCTCTATTCACTGATTATTATTATTCCATTCATTATTATTAATTAGTTATTATTCATTATTCATTACTATACAGCTAACAGCGTTTGCTTTTATACTAATCTTAAGTTTTTCATATTTTTTATGTTCTCTATGTAGCTTATTTATTATTATTGTGAGTTTTTGTCATTAATTATTTATTGTGTTTGGGTAGTATTATGTAACTAATGTCTAGTTAATTTCATCTGTTTGAGTGAGTTATTCAGTAAACAGGTTCTGTAATTTAATTTTTTTGTCATTAAAAATTGTTGAAATTTTGTTTTATATATATTTTTGATGATTATTATTTGTTAAATTTTGGTATTGATTATTATATCGAACATATAAATGGCATTCCTCACTTAATAATCACAATCATATATCTTTTTTATATAATAATTAGATGTATTTTTTGATATTTTTTTTGTGAATTACGTTTTATATTTATGTTTATTATGTTGTGAGTAGCTAATTATTAACATATCATTTGATGTGAGTAGTGTGTTATTTTGCTATATATATATATCATAGACTGCTTTAAATTTACTTTTATGTTGTTTTAGTACACATAGAGTGTTTATCTTATTAAATATATTTCAACCTATTATTTGATATTAATGATGATTTGGAACATTTGTGAGGGTGTATATATATTTTGTTAGGTATTTTATAATTCTTTGGTTGTGTGTTTATGTCGTAAATCAGATTTGAAGCATGTGGGTCTGTACTCTCCTTCCCTGGAGAAAAACTCTACCTAAATAGTATCGTAATGAAAATATCAATATGCTTGATATTGATAAGTTGTTCACGAGTATATCTGAATCTCTCCGTTATTTATAAATTACATACTGTCGCCTAAGAACGAATCTATTGAGAGAGCTATAAACAGGTTCTTTAATAATTTTATTTTTGTCATAAATTTGGAAATTTGGAAAATTTTTGTAGATTTAGTAAACGGTTATATTCGAATACATTATAATATAGTACAGGGCTTAATTACCTCTGAATACTACTACTATGTACTAGTTAGTTTAAAATCAAGATTTGATATTTTTATAGAAATAGGTTTTTGTTAGTTAGAGCGTAACAACCTAGGGTAGTTCATGATGAGATATGTAATATGAGTACTGCTCGATATATATCATTATGGTGATATCATATATATACTATATAAGTATACCAAATTTATCCTTGGGAATGTTTGTCCGGTTATCCTCTCAGGACAATGTTACAACTCGGTGTAATAATCTCGGCCACTTTAATATTTGTCCACAGTTTATGACTGATCCTGGGTCCGGCCGGATATCAGTTGTTATCCGTGCCGACAGAGCAAATTAGACTACATTACAATCGCGTCTAATGTCACGTTCCTCTCCTCGATCAGATACAAGTTCTGTGAGTAGGGAAAAGATTGAGTTACTCATTTGAATATATTTTCTTGTAAAGAGAAATTTATCGTTAGTGAGGTATTATAAATATACTATTAGTTACTGTACTTACGGATTTATTATTAATAGCTGTTAATATACTATTTATGCTACTAACGTAATACATGAGTTTCTTATATTTACTTAATATTTTTTACAATAAAATGTTTATTGAGTACAAATATCTGTCTCCTGTCAATTTTTTGGATTTTTATTTGATTTTTAGGTTATCAGCTAACATTAATAAATGTGACTCACATTTACACTCTCTTATACATATAGCTAGTTCGTGTAATTTTGATGTTGAGTAGATAAACACTACTATATGATAATAATTTTTTTAATGGAAATGTTTTTTATTTCATGGTGTTCAGTTGTGGTATGGTTGGACTGATATTACCATATAATATTTTGGATGCTCTTCGAAGATTTTTGTAATAGCAATGGTGTGGTATGGATTAACCGTCTGGGTGCGAGTAAAGTTAATATACAGCGGGTTTTTACTTAATATTATTTTTGTCAAAAATATGTTTAAATACTACAATATTCTCTAAAATTTATATAGTATATGTGTATTCAAGAAATATTTAATATTGTTGTACTATGGTAGATATAACAACTATGAACACTATGATATATTATAATTGGATGGACTTTTAAAGTTATCCTCCAACGCTCGAACAAATATAGCGATATTTACAGTGCTAATGGTAAAAGTTTTAATCTCTACTTCGACTAATTTTTATTATTGAAAGTGAGCTTCTCTTTACGTTTAGAAGGTATTGCATAAATTATACTATAATAGGTATGGGTAATCTTCACGAGAAACTTATTGTTAACGTAGCTGGTTTTATAGCATTACTTTTTTGGATGCTATAACTACTATATGGTTATCTTTGGTAATTCATTTTTAGGTCAATCATACAGCATTCTTTCTCGGAACGAAAAATTTTTGAATAAGGAAAACTATATTATATAAGAGGAACATTCGTATATGTCTCACTCAATATAACGACTAATAGTGATAAAATATTAAAATAAAATGGCACGTGAGCATAATCACTCTGCTCAGGGCACAGAACTTGATTAAAATGCATTGTCTGGAAATAAATACTACGTCTTGCTATTAAGACAAAAGTGGCTGATACGAATCAAATGGTCAATATCGATTTTTAACCTTCCTATAGCGACAATCGAGAACTACAATACTATCGAACTGAGAAATCCGGTCCGATTAATAGCTAACACCTCAATATCCATTCTATAATAGTTGATAAATTTACGATCAGCAAATATAAAGAAGCCTCTTTAAAACATGATCCTGTGAAGAAAAACAAACAAAACCAAAAAAAAAAAACAGATTTTTTCGGCTGTTCGCTATCAAACGTACAAAAGGCGCCAACGTGGTAAAACAAGTTTGTGGACTATAAATTTTGTCATTCCACTGAAACTCCACAATTTTTTTGGTAGTACTCTAACGGCGGAATGTAAAAAAAGTTCCGCTAACTGCACGCCAAACTCCCTTCTTTGGTAATTTGATTAACAGATAATTCCTCCAATTATTTTGGTAATGTCTCCGTTATGTTGTACAAGTCAAAGAGATCTCACAGCTTCCCATCAGCGATCCCTTTGTCTAACAGCTGTCTAATCTAAACAGTTCAACCTGTATTTGGTCCACCCATGGTACAATCCTTTTCTTCACTTTTTTAACTGCATCTCTTATATCTCATCTGTTGTTTCCCAGCAAAAAAAAAAAATCCAGCATAAAATTCCAGTAGGTTCCATTGGGTTTTAAGATAATTTATCTTAATACCCACTGGAACCTACTGGATTTTTTTGCTGGGTTAGAAGTAGGGGGGGGCCGAAGTCTATTCTCCACATTACAAAATGAGAACATGTTCCTCTTTAAGATCTGCATGAAATACTAAGATCTAAATCTGATAAACGACCCATCGTACTCATATACACAAACAAACACACACACGCCCGCGAATCATTACATACATACGATTTTCTTTTATGCTAAAGGTCCCAAAATAACAAACAAATCGGGCATTCCAGACATTGTCTTGTATTTATATAATTCTTCTGTAGGTCATAATATAGTTTATTAAGCCTTCAGGCTGACTTATATATATATATATATATATATATATATATATATATATATATATATCTATATACTTATATATATATATATATATATATATATATATATATATATATATATATATATATATATATATATATATATATATATATATATATATATATATATATATATATATATGGCCAGCCTCTAGAAGAGCCACAATCCATATCTCAAAAACTACAACAGCTACCGGGAAAAGGAATACATTGCTGGAATCCTGGCAAAATTTTACCAAGGAAACTGTAAAAAAAAAAAAAAAAAAAAAATCATATCTCGAAAACTACAAAAGCTACAGTTAAATGAAATACATTTTTGGAATCCTTGTAAAATTTTGGTTCAGAAAATGTAAAAAAAAAAAAAAAAAAAAATAATTAAACATAAAAATTGGCTATTTTTTTTTGGGGGTGCTGGGACAAAGAAAAAAAATATATTTTTTGGTAAAAGGTATTACAAGGCAATTTAGGGGGCTCGAGCCGACGAAGAGAACACAGAGGGGACGTTTTCCATACCCCGTAGGGCGGAGGAACCCCCCGCGACACCCCAAATGCCAAGAGCGGGGTTCCGGAGGCCCTCAGAGAGGTGGTCCTACCCGTAGTTCCCAGGCCGAGACCGACTCCTGCCATCGGTGCGGTATACCCTGGTATTTCTTTAGTTAAAAAAAAAAAAAAAGCAAAATTTAATAGAAAGTCTATTTATTTTAACGAGTAACCAATAAAAGGTCTCTAAATAGGCCCTCTAATCATATTACTATAATTATTAACAATAATTTTTTTTTTTTTTTTTTTTTTTTTTTTACATTTTCCTATCCAAAATTTTACGAGGATTCCAAAATGTATTCCTTTTCGCTGTAGCTATTAGTTTTGAGATATAGTTTTTTTAATTTTTTTTTTTTTTTTTTACATTTTCCGCACTAAATTGGACCAACATTCTAGCAATGTCTTTCTTTTCCTGTAGTAGCTGTTGTAGTTTTTGAGATATGGATTGTGTCTCTTCTAGAGGCTGACCTATATATATATATATAACATAACTTTAACTAATTTTTTATTTTTTTTTATATATATATATATATATATATTTATATATATATATATATATATATATATATATATATATATATATATATATATATATATATATATATATATATATATATATATTTTTTATTTTTCATATACGTCTAGATGTAAACATATATATATATATATATATATATAATTTGACAAAATATAATATAAACACAATTCGTAATATATATATATATATATATATATATATATATATATATATATATATATATATAGCATATCTGTCGTTTCATATAACATATATATATATATATATATATATATATATATATATATATATATATATATATATATAATATTTTTTTTTTTTTTTTTTTTTTTTTTTTTTTTTTTTTTTTACAGTTATCACCACCGCTCACGGGCAAAGCCCTATTCAAGGAGGGGGTGTTAAAATAAACAAAACTTCAACTAACGCAAATTACGCAGATGAGCACAGACGCGGGCCTTAAAGTGAGGGAGATTAAATTGAGTAGGAAACACAGAAGATGGAAGAGAATTCCACAGAACAGAGGTGGCAGGAAAGAAGGAAGCACCGCAGCGAACTAGTCTGGAGTTGCTAATATCAACACAAAACTCATGTGCCGACAGAGCACCCCTTTTGTGCTACGAGGGCGTCTTAAAGGTTGTGTCACTCTAGGTTGAAAGTTCCCTCGAGCACTTGCCGCTACGGTACCTATAGAAAGAGATAAAGCATAACATCGCGCCGCAAAGATAGAGGTCAGTGAACTAGAAAGAAACGGACAGTTTATAAGTCTTTTGCCTTTGACTCGACCCTATCCAAAAGCCGGGTGAAACCTGAGCCCCCAGATATGAGAGCAGTACTCCATACAAAGGCGGATGAGACCTTATATAACTGGAGTAACTGTGAAGAGGAAAAAGTCTCGCAGTCTAAACAGAACTCCAGTTTCTTTGAGGCCGCCATAGCAACCGTTGTGATGTAGAGGTTTCCAAGACATTTTTTGTTTATGTTAAGGCCAAGGATGTTTATATTGTCAACAGGAGAGACGAGAGGACAAATCGAAAGAGATAGGAAAGTTAGAAAATTGTCTTAGAGAGGGAGATTTGAAGTTAGTTTTTAAAGAATTGAATTTCACAAGGTTCAGATATGACCCCACCCGGAAATTCTATCAAGATCAGAATCGAATCGGAAAGATTAAGACGGGAGGCAATTAGAAGTAAAAGAGGAGCAGAATTGAAATGAGTTGAAGAATGAGGGGGGCCGAGTCATCGGCATATGAGTGAATAGGGTTAGATGTGCAGTGAGAAGATCATTAGTGAAAAGTAGGAATAAAGTTGGAGATAAGACAGAACCTGAGGAAGAACACCACTATTGACAGAAAAGGAAGAAGAGTCGCCCCATCAACAACAGCCGATATTGAGCGATTTGGAAGAAGCTAGACATAAGCAAAGAGAAGGAGGAAACCCAAAGGAGGGCTTGCAGAGCAGTGACGCGTGCCATACCCGGTCAAATGCTTTGGATATGTCAAACGCCACCACGCAAGTCTCCCCGTAGTTCCTAAGGGCGGAAAACCATAAATCGGTTAAATAGGAAAGTATATCACCAGTAGATCTCGAACGCCGAAAGCCGTACTGGCGACCGGAAAGAGAAGAGAATGAGATTCCAGATGGTCTAAGTGAGTTAAGAAGGGTTTCAAAGATCTTAGATAGAATACAGGTGAGAGCTATAGGGCGATAGTTAGAAGGATCAGAGCGGCTTCTTTTTTTCGGAATAGGTTGGACATGTGCGTGCTTCCAACACTGAGGAGAATGTCAGTATTGAGACATAGAATATAGTTGAACGAGGGAGGGGGCCAGCTCGGAGCACACTCCCTCAAAACTTGGGGAGGAATGCCATCCGGGCCACCTGCCTTTAGATTTCAGAGGCCCATGCACCCGATCAAATGTAATCACAGGCTAAGGCATAGAACACCTGAGAATAGAAGGAGTAGTAAGAGGAAATGCCAGAATCGTCCAGGGTTGAGTTAGAGAAAAATAGGAGGCCGAAAGAGATTGGCCTTTTCAGTTGGAGAGTTAGCAACAGAGCCATCAGATCGAATAAGGAGGAAAGGCAGATTTACAGAAGTTGTTAGAGATGTTTTTGGCAAGAGGCCAGAAAGATTTATCAGTAGGAGAACCAAGGAGGTTAGCGCACTTTCGTTTGATGAAAGCCCGCTTTGCTCGTCGAAGAGTATCCCTGCAACGATTTCTAGCTGAATGAAAATTAGCTAGAGTGATAGGAGAACGAGAATTTTTCCACCCCGATAAGCGCTGTCTCTAGCCTGAATGGCCAGAGAACAAGCACGATCGAATCCATGGATTATGAGAGAAAGATTTAGTCGAAGAAGGAATGAACCTGTTCATTCCGTCAACGATTACAGCTCCCACCTTAATGGCAGAAGCCGAAGCGTCATCAGAGTCAAAGCAGTCATTCAAATTATAGTTAGCGTAGAAGCGACGCAAGGCCCCCCCAATCACCCCGATCAAAGTGCCAGAAAAACGCATAGGGCAGGATGGAGCTGTTGGAGAGAAAGTATTAAAGTTAAGAGATATAAGGTTGTGGTCAGATTTACCAATAGGAGCGAAGGTAGTGTATTTATAGAGAGAAGGAAGTATAATATAATATATATATAATATATATATATATATATATATATATATAAATATATATTATATATATAATATATATAGAATTTATGTAAATATATATATATATATATATATATATATATATATAAAAATACTATATACAATGAAAATAATATATATATATACAATTATACTAAGATAATAATAATGTAAAATAATAAGAATCTGATATATATTTAATATCTAATGTATATATATATAAAGGATGATCTTTGATGTTTATTCATGATTATATGTATATGTAACATCCTTATATATATATATATATATATATATATATATATATATATATATATATATATATATATATATATATATATATATATATATATATATATATATTATATAAAAAAGAGACGGGCCGGAACTTCCGGCCGGAACCTCGATTTTTTGGAAGTTCCGGTTCCGGCCGGAACTAACTTGGTTCCGGCCGGAACTAACCGGAACTTTCTACTTTTTCAAATGTCTTTCTTAAAAAAATTCAGTAATTGATTTGTCATTTACTCAGTTATGATTATGCATAAAAAATAATATAGAAAATTGATATATGTGAACAAATATGATAAAATGACCTTCGACTCTATACTTTCGAAAACTTTAAATATGAAACAATATTTTCACACTCGAACCAGTAGCTTTAATACTCTAGAACAGGGTTGGGGATTTTTAAATTTTTTTTTTTGAGATTTTTTTTAATTTTTTTAGACACAAATTGCTTTTTTAATTATTATTTTTATAAAATTAGTTAATAATCCTAATTATTACCTAATTAATAATAAGTTTAGTAAATATAATTATTTAGTTTAATTAAGATTTAAATTATATATATATATATATATATATATATATATATATATATATATATATATATATATATATATATATATATATATATATATATATATATAT
>JABUQX010134591.1:0-10000 GCA_015478945.1 Trachelipus rathkii | reverse complement strand
ATGACCAGAGCTGTTATCACTACAACTTCCTCAGCGATACTGACGCCTTCAACAGAAACAGTCTAACCCCCCACCTTTAAACTAGTAACGTCATAAACGTGAATTTTCATGAGACTTTATAAAATTCACTGCAGAGTTTGAGATCGATGAATATTTATATATATATATATATATATATATATATATATATATATATATATATATATATATATATATATATATATATATATATATATATATATATATATATATAAGAATTTCTCGATGTATGTGTATATATATATATATATATATATATATATATATAAGGAAAAAGGATAGTAAAATACGTTTTTATTTTAAAGCTTTCATCATGTATTCGGAAACTAAATAATCATTGACAAATAAATTTTTAGCATCGAAAATATTTACAAAATCATTGACACAGATATCGTTTAAAAAACACTTAATGAAATAAATACAATAAATTCCGCATAAACTAGAGTGTGAAGGCTGAACAGCCCTAACCAAAGTTTTTACATAATTTATATTGTTATATTTTAAAAAGGAAATGATGTAATGATTATCCATAATAAATTTCAAGTTTAAAGAGTCAATCAGGTATACATCTCCGTTCTTCTCCTTGTAGATGGAAATCCAGTGTCCCGACGATGTCACATCTCGATGTGAAGTGTTGAACACGAAGCCGCTATCCTTTTTCAAGCTCACAGAATCTACTTCATTAATAGCGAACACTCCTAAAAATCGAGGTTCGTTTTTAAACATAGCTTTTATTTCTTCTTCATTCATCTTTAGTAATTCAAAAGCACATTACGGGCTCTGTCAATTTCAATAAGTTGAGGGTGTTCCAGATAAACGATGACGGTAATGGATGTCTGCAGACTTCCGCTAAATGAAAGATTGAGGCCTAATGTCCCCTTTCTCAGAATGTTTAAATGACTTGCGTTACAAGCTGAAAGATCTGGGCTGAGATCAAACGCGTACAAGTTACTATTCGTCGCGTATTCTTCAAGATTCATACCAGTACCACTATCACCACATGAAACAGTGTTGGCTATTAGATCGTGGAAAGGTCGCGAGCATAGAGATTGTACCCCATTATACGACATTTCATAATCACGTCCGTATGGCTGCCCATTCACATGTAAACTGACACCCCTAAGGTTGAAAGGGGCGAATTTATATGGTGATTTTTTATAATGACCTGAATATGCCTCGTGTTCTACAATTCCAGCTATTACTTTTTGAGGTAGATTTCCGCTAACAATATTTGGAATGCTGATGCTTGATAAACCGTGAGTGAAGTTAAATACTTTGGTTTCCACTCTTCTGATTGGGTACTTGGCTGTGGTTGTTAAAAGCGACTTCTCAATTTCCAAATGCCTTTGGGGAAATAACTTCACCTTTCTAACATAGAGAAAAGCCTCTAGCAGTTTGAAGACAGGTTCTGGACATGCAGTTGTAGCATTAGGATCACTTTTTATTTTAAGTGCGAATTTCGGACTTGAACGGGACAAGCGGATTCTGGCATCTACAGATGGTATAATAAGTCTTTCTTGAGAGAATATATCACCATTTAAACGACCGTAGAATTCGTAAGTGTTATTTATGACTTTGGCAGCTTTATAGCCTCATCTTTGAAGCTGTAAAAACCACATGATTGAAGATGAGACTGCTTAGCATCATCAGAAAAGTTCAGTAGATGTTCTATGTAGCTTCTATAAGGATAACTAGCTGCTGAAGTGCCGAGCGAAGTTTCATTGAGGTAAACATCAATCTGATTAAAACAAGAATATAGGAAGTTCGACTCTGTATACACTATGTGGTCGTCACCTGTAGGAAGGTCTGTACCATCAGGGTTTGTCAATTTCGTTTTAAAATATAGAAATACATTAGATGGATCTAGATATTGGTCTGATGTGCCCCTGGGATATTGAACTCTAAAGGAACGTCAGTGCTGGTGATCGAGTGTGTGGGATTAATGCTGATGAAGTTGCTGTCGCTCACGCTAATCTGAGTAGGATTCATCGAGAAGAGATCCAATTCGGATTTGCAGCAGTCTGGACTAGCAGGGTGAAGGAAATGCATCTTGGCGGGGCGGTGTTAGGCTGAATAATGAACAAGACTTCATATGTGCTCCACTTATATACATGTTAGCCGAAAGTTGTAGTTAAAGATGCCATCTAGTAGTTAAATGGTGAATACATCAATACGTTTTGTAGATTTGGGCCTTCTAGCCTTAGGGTTTTTCCGCACTGTGATTTTCTTGCGGACTTTTCTTCTTCTTCAGAGCTCTCTTCGTCTTTGGCTTTTTCCTACTTGTGACACTCCTGCGTCCTTTAACTTTAGACCTGCCCTGACCTGTCATTTTACGTCTTATTTTGCGTTTAACGTCATCGAGCATCTCGTCGGAAACCTCGGCAATCCGCCTTTTTAATGAAGCACGAGGATTGGCTCCTGTCGCTATATCTTGCATCGTGTGCAGACCTGTTCTTATGGCTTTTTTACCTAGATATTCACCCCCTCTTCTAAATACGGGGATGGCGCTTCGCAATAGCTTAGTGAAAAATCCTCCGAGACCGTATCCTCTTTGTGATCTCGATCCAATGAATACTCTTTCCATGTTTATTACTTATGTAGCTGGAGCTTCTTTCCTATACTATCTTTACACTGCAAGAGTATACCAATGAATGAAAAAATGCAATTGATTATGTCCCTTATATAGCCTGCAGAGGCATCTATTTCTTGAATGAATTCCAGTAGCATATAGATGAGATTTTCAATTCTGGTTAAAAAATGTTCCATCATTTTATAGCTGATGGGGTCGTTTCTTTCTAATGTGGACTTTACACATCAATGTGCCACTTGTAAATGGGTATGGCCGTCCTTCCACGTCCTTTATATGTACTCTTATAGAGCCGATCGATGACCTGTTCAGTGAGAGATAGTGCACATTTGGGAATGTTATTACCTTACTCTCTTGAGGAAAATAAACTACCCTTAACAGGGGAGTTGTAGTATCGCCCACATACTGGTGTTCCACTATATCAGTGTAGACGTACGCCATTCCAGGATGTTTGAGCATCTCGGAGGTGATACAAGTATAATGTAATACCCTGTCTTGCTCGTCGATTAATTCTTCCTTGGTTATATGGTCGTTTTCTACTGTTTTCATAACCCTTTTCAGCATAGTAGGTACATCATGGAGGACATCTAACCAACCTTCACGTTCATGAACGTGTTTCCGTTGCCATGACGATCTCCTGAGGAAAAACACGTCAATATCTCTAAGGTTAATACCAGCCGTTGATCTCAAAGTAATTAATACTTCATCATCAGAGGGATGAATATCTGTATTGTAAATTAGATCTCTACACATATTACTAGTCGCTAAAAGCGTATTTAAATAACTGAACATTGCAGGAACTGACTTAAAATAGGATTTCCTCATTACAATTCTTTCATAAAAGTATTCTCTTGTTCCCATAGTGACGCGGTTTAAAGCGCCTGTGTTCTTCACATCCAATATAGTTTCAACACAATCTACACTTCTGTAAACATTCATCCAGTAAAGATTATGCGGGACATTTTCCACATCTGTATTTAATATCACTTCACACAATCCTATTTCATAAACGTCTCTTTCAATGTCAATAGGGTTCAGTAACTCTGTCGTGAAGTCTGAGAGCTTATTATCAGGATGTAGATTCATCGAAGCCGACGAAGGCAGAGTTAAATAGAAGTGATCTGTGCTCGCCATGGTCACAATGAATACTGACTAATGGTTCTTAATTTCACTTGCTTTTATATACGAGTTAAACTTGTCAGGATAACCTACCCATTTAACCAAGTACTGTTTATTCCGCCCCTTTCCTTTCGAGCCTAATATCTTTTCAATTTTATACACGTTACTTTCAGGATTGAAACGTATTTTTTGTATTTCCTGTTTGTAAAAACCTCCTTTTATCTTTTCACCGTATAAATCCTCCAAATAATATAATTTTAAGCCATCATATGGGAAGTCTCGAATATCGTGGACTTTGAAAACCTCTGTAGACCACCCTGACTCATAGCCTTTCCTAAACCTTTCCGCCTGCCTGGAGACTCGTACATATTCACCTAGGCATACACCTGAATTATCCTTTATTTTCCTGACTCTTCGTTGTGAATGATCCACCATCGTAGGCTTTATTTTCGACATTTCTAGAGGGGTAGATTTTATAGTTCTGTGGAACGATCTATTATAAGAATGAGCAAGGTCTTGTAGTATGTCAATATACTTAAAAGTGTTCATGCGGGTAAAGTACCGGTGCATTTTCTCCTTGATAGTACGCTGTACTCTTTCAACTATAGCTGCTTTATTCACTGAGAATGTATTGTAATACCCCATGTCGTGCTCTTTAACTAATTCTTGAAATTCATGGCCTAGAAACTCACTGCCTTGGTCAGTCCACAGCATTCTCGGCCATCGCTTGTCGCCCTCTATAATTTCTCTCAAGGCGTCAGATACAGTACCTGACTTTTTATCTTTTAAAGGTTTTAACCATAAATATCTAGAATACACATCAATGGTAAAAAGTATGTATTGATATCCATCGTTGTACGAGCTGTATTTAACCATTTCGGATAAATCCAATTGCCATACGCTATCGAGACAGGGGGCTACGGTTTTCCGGGTAGGAAATTTTCTGCGGACAGGCTTATGTAGAGTGAAAGCCTCCTCGCCCTCTAAATATGCTTTCAACTCTTTCCGGCCAATGTCCGGAAACCTCGAGGCAAACCTTGTGAATCCACCATAGCTATTAGGCTCCTTCACATCGTAAAAATACACATCACCCACTTCCTTAGCCTCCATGGTGTATACAGACATAAAAAAAAAAAATATATATATATATATATATATATATATATATATATATATATATATATATATATATATATATATATATATATATATATATATATACTATATATATATATATATATATATGGTAAAAGGAAATATAAAACATAGTGATTAATATGATGAATTTATTTATTCATTCACAAGTGAGCAAATTAGAACAATGAACAAAGTATATATATACTTATATATATATATATATATATATATATATAACATAACATATATATATATATATATATATATATATATACTCTTTCTCTTTATATATATATACTATATATATATATATATTTGAATTAATAATATTAATAACACCACAGCGTGACTATGAATTAATCCAATTAAGATATTGGTGTGGGGCTTTTCTTATTCTTCCTTTAACCACCCGTTTGAATTTGGCTGAAGCGTAGGACATGCCTGAAGGACTAGAATCGGGCCTTGGCGTTTTAGGAATATCATCCAAGTCTGCTAATCTGCGTGTGTTCAAGATTAAAGAGCGTGGAAAATTTATAGTCTGAAGCTCTTGCTTGATTGTAGGCCATCCTGTTACAGCGCCTTTCTTCCAATCGTCACGTGAGAGATCAGCTATTAAATCCACAATGTTTGATCCTTTAACTATCTCATCATCAATAATGATTTGTCCTAGCTCATTCCAAGTTATCTGTTCTTTTAAAATATTATAGAGAGTTAGACCTGATCTGCGAGCCCTGGCTGGTAAGCTCTCCTCTAGGATATTTCTTAAGCTGTCTTCTATCTTCATCTCAGGTTTTACTTCTTGTGGCAAAATTGTTTCCTTTACGTCAGACTTATTTAGTGGTCCCTTTAGATGCAAATCCTTGAGACTTAATAATTTCTGCATTGCATCTTGGTATAAGATACGCTTCTCATGGATGTTAATGTCTGAATTTAATATCCGATACACCTCTTGCTCGTAATTGCTTATCTGTTCAACTTTAGGATTCGATCAAGCTGTAAGGCAGAGCTGGCTGCTGAATTTGTGCAGCACTCAAAGGTTGTTGATTCTCTAGAGAGAAATGATGCTGATGATTTGGGGGTGGAAATTGCAGTGAGGACGACACCCCGTAAGGCTGTGGTTGTGTAGGCTGAGTGTGGGCTCTCTGCAACGATGAAGTAGTATTACATTTCATTTTCTCATACTCGTTAAACGGTAATACAGCGACCTTCTTCATTATGAAGATATCCACTTGGTAATCAGAGGAGCAATAACTGAGAAAAGTAGAGGCAGGAATACACCACCCCCCTTCTGCAACACCTTCTTTTTATTTTTCAGATGCTTTATGTTACGGGAGAGTTTTTTAATGGTGTTTTATAACGACGCAGCTTTACCTTCTGAGGCCTGTTTAAAGGAACATTCCCTTTTATAAGATTTAAGACTTCACATACACACTGGATGAACTTCTCATATTCACAGATTCTTTGCAGCACCAATGGTTCAGCTTTTAATGCATAAGAGGCAGGCGTACTACAGCTAAACTTCCTCGTGTTCAGATGTACCTGATTTCTATCTCTGTGCGGTAGAATGTTGGTGCGGAGCAGGACTCTATGCGTGTTCCTAGGATGAAGTTCACACAGCAAGTATCCGTACGGGTCCGAAGTAACTTCTTTATATACTTTCAAGAACTCTTTTCTTGCTGACGGGAACATCTGTGACCCTAGAACATTCACCTGACTCATATCTCTTCTTTGACCAAACAGGATCAGATACTGAGTGTTTAAAGAAACAGTCCTCATATGCCTACTTTGATGAAAAATGTTCTGTGTAATGAAAAATACAGATATATTTAAATGATGGGAATACACCGTGAACGTCTCAAGCTCTGTCTTCGTTCACCCTTATTTTTATGTCGTCCAGAACTATATAACTTTACTAGCCTTGTACATTTTCAATGATTTAATATCATTATCTTCGCTGGAATTCTCACTATATTATTATATTTGACCCAGCTTCTTCACGAATACACTATCTTTCAGTTCATTTTCACAGGTGTGCTACTTCAAAGACACATTGTTTTTAATATGTTGCTGCAGGTTTTCCACCTTCTGGGACCCTTATAGACTAGCATATGATTTTATTTTCATATATTCTAATTACCAATATACAACTTTCAAGACTCTTGTAGACACCATAACACCCTTTATATATTATATACCTCTCTATATTATTACCTTATATACCATTCTATATATATATTATATATTATATTTTATTTTATATATTTATATTTATATATTTTATTATATTTATTATATATTATATAGTTTTTTATATATTTTTTTTTATATATATATATATATAATATATATATATATACTATATATATATCTTTCTATATATATATATATATGTCTATCTATATATAAATAATACGAACGTTTATCGACGATGTTCAAAGCACCAACTTCAGTTAAAACCTTTACTACATACCTAGAACTTTAATAATCGCAGACCTACATATTTTAACATTAAATATACTCACTGGAATATTAAATATTTTAACATTAATTACATTTACAATAATATTAAAAATATTTATAGGGTATATAACTTATTGCCAGGCAATTTCACAGAGCCTGCAGGAGCTCATAGTTTAATATATGTAAATCTTGTGATGCATATAGATCATTTATGTCGTTGTCCATCATGTATTTGTGTCTCACCAGTTGCATCAGCTTACTCACTCATCTTTATAATATCTGTGCATCTGTTCTAAAAAAACATCCCTTTCCGGATATCATGGTTATGTTTTGGCCTCTGGATCCAGGCTTACTGGTGCTTTCTTGGCCCATCGTTTTTCTAAGAGATTGTGAATTTCTGCACATCATTAGTGTCTGAACATTTAATAACAGTATCAGTCATCTTGACCATCATTTCTTGGATGCGTATTCTCGTATAACATATAATGAGACATTACATAGTTAAATATACACTCTCTCTTCTGTGCCCTTATCACCCACCGCTGCCTACCTCTGCACATGGCCACTTTCATGTTTCTCAGGATGTAGAAGAGAAGGTCTTAGAGGTTCAGATGCTCCTAAGCCACCAAAGTCTTCCATGATCTGTTCATGATGTTGTTTTCAGCATACAGCTTTAGAGGAAGGAAGAAGTGGGTGAGCTGTTTTCAACACATAGCTTATTCTATACCTTCACAGAGTAGCTGTTTCGATGGTTTACAAAGCCTGTGGGATTATGAATCAGTTAGAAGAGAGAAGACTAACAGGTCTCGATGTGTTTTTATATACCTGTATTCTTCAGGTTCATGTAATACACCGTGTGTTGTAATCTATGATGAATTCACTAACTCCCTACAGCTGAAGACCTTCAGATCATTCGGTTTCTTTATACAGGTTTGGAAACTCCACGACAAGGTATCTCTGTTCACAGATGAGTCTTTATATAGGGTTTATATTTAAGACAGAATCTTATTGTGTTCTTTACTGGACACTTGGAATTTTAGATGGAGAGTAGAGCTGTACAGCTCTTAGCTAGGCGCCATAGTTTATATTTTCAGAAAGTTCTTAGACTCACGGGATCATGCATGCAATTTCACCAAGCTTATGTGGATGTAGAAGGAAAGTTTGAAAAATTCACCAATCACAAGGGACATTTATGTTCTCTCAGACATTCTTCCAGTGATGTGGTGGTGGGTTTATAATCAATCATAGTGAAAACTTAGGGCGTATGTTTTTACGAATCTGCTGTGAGTAAAATAATAATAATTGATTTTCTATTGACATTTTGTTTTCAACTTATAATAATAATGATAACAAACAATAATAATAATAATAATAATAATATGTGTGTATAACTATTTTAATAATATTATTTAATATTAATATAAACATGTACAGTATATATTTTGTGTATTGTACAAATAATAGTGTGTGTATTGTTGTGTGTGTGTGTATTATTATAATTATCATGACATTTTTATACTGTGTGTAAATGGTGATCATTCTTATGTGTTATATTATTATAATATTCTTTATAATAATACAGTCTATGGATATAATTAATCATTATATATATATTGAAACTTCATAACATACTTCTATTATTTTATATAGTAGAGAAGTAATATATACTTTCCATATTATTATTCTGGACATTTACTATTATAGTTACATTTATTATATTTCTTATATTTTATTTATTATTAAGTTATATATATAATATAAGAACTTATATATATATTTATTATTATTATATTATATTATATTTATTGTCTCAGTAATAGTGGTTTTATATGTTCTATATTATGTTGCATTAAATATTGATCTATATATATTTTTGAAATGATTGAAAATTATTACCCATTCATCATATTATTTACTTAATTATTATAATATTATTAGTGTAAAGTGATTATACTATATGCTTGTCTTGTATTACCATTAATTTATATATGATAATGTAGTTTTGGATGATAAGAAGAAGATGAAAAATGGATCAACCTTTCATTGCATGTATACAGTTAAACTTTGTTAATTATAATAATATAACTGTGTATGTTACATATAGCTATATTCTTATGGCATAGCAGAATATATATTCATGTTATTATTATATATTTATTTATAATATAATATATATAATATTATTCATAATATTATATATATGTATTGTAATAATATATTACTATATTTTTAATATATATATATATCTTCTTAATTAATATATATATTATTTTATTTTCTTCTTTTCTTATCTTATATTTTCTATTTTTATTACTTCTTTATATATTCTATATATTTTCTTTATTGTATTATATTATTATATATCTAAGTATGGAAATGTTGGGAAGAAGGAGAGAGAGAGAGGCCAGAGAGAGAAGAAGATATGATCGAAGTAATTATATTATTTTATATTCTTTTATATATTATTCTTATATATATATATGTATTATATATATATTCTTCTTTTATATTATATATACTTATTATTATACTCTTTATATATATATATTATATTCTATATATATTATATATTAAATATATATATATATATATATATATATATATATATTATATATATATATATATATATATAATATATATATATATATATATATATAT
>JABUQX010134590.1:0-14121 GCA_015478945.1 Trachelipus rathkii | reverse complement strand
CGGTATGCTTCGTTCCGGCCTCAGGAATTTGGGGTGTTTAACCGTTTTCGCATTTATCGTGAAACGCGTTTTTTATTATTAATTATTATTATTATTATTATTATTATTATTATTATTATTATTATTATTATTATTATTATTATTATTATAAATTATACTACTACTACTACTACTACTACTAACAATAATAATAATAATAATAATAATAATAATAATAATAATAATAATAATAATAATAATAATAATAATAATAATAATAATAATAATAATAATAATAATAATAATAATAATAATAATAATAATAATAATAATAATAATGATGAAAAATATGCGATTTGATTTTGTAAGCTGCGGTCAAGGGAAAGGAGTAGGAGAGAATGAATGTATAGTTCAATATGAAAGAGGCGTTGTTGTGTCTGAACTAGGCTTGGCAAAGGACCGGAATATCCCGCAATACACCGGTAACTCGTGCGGCAGCACCGCACCTTATCCGGTTCTTCCGCCAACCCTATATAGTCCTAACCCTGACATGTTATATAGTTTTCTTACAACGGCAAATTTGCTTACATTATTATTATAATAATTATTATTATTATTATTATTATTATTATTATTATTATTATTATTATTATTATTATTATTATTATTATTATTATTATTATTATTATTATTAAAAAAGCCTGAAGCTAATTGGCATTGCCCTATTGACCTATTGAAGGAAGGTAATACTGTAGGTAGCTATTTAAGTCTTAGGATAGACACAAGGGTTCAAAACTGGTAGTGTCACCAACGCGAACCCAAATTCTACTGTTCGAGCCGCAGTTATTTATGTTGTGGACCAACGGTTCATAATCTGTGGTTCGTGGACCTCAGGAGGGTCCTCTATGACTTCAAAAAGGTCCTCGAAGGTTTGAACAAATGTTAACCATCTGCAGTTAAATTAGAAAAATGAATGAATGAAACCATGAAAATTAAAGGAAACGTTGAAAATATTTGGAATTTTTTTTTTATTTTCTTTATTTTTTTTTTAATAATTATATGAATATAATATTAACTTCTTTCCAAATGTTGAAAAAAAAACTATTCAAGTAGTATGGCACTGTTTTCGCACGAAAATGGCCTTGACCACCTACCTGACCTTGACCGCCCTTGACCTTTTTTGCACCTTATGGACCTTTTAGTTGGAACCCAAATTTTTACCTAGACCTTGACCTTTTTTGGCCTTGACCTTTTTTGGCCTTGACCTTTTTGGGCTTGACCTTTTTTGGCAACCCTAATTTTTTGGCCACCCTAATTTTCTGGCCAAACCTTAATTTTTTTGGGCCAACCCCTAATTTTTACTGGCACGCCCTAATTTTTAGCCCCATTTTCGAAGAAAGGCGCGCTAATACGGTTGCCGTTAGCAACCCACTTGTACCTATTTGCCCAACTATACCTTTACCAACCCCCCCTAATTTTCTTGGACCCCTATTTGGCCGTCACATTTTTGCACCCCTTGATACCTCTGACTGTTAAATTATCTCGATCTGCTCTTTAGGGCTTCAAAAGACCTCCCTCTATGCCCTACTCTTTATCGCCCAAATGTCTTAACCTTGATTACCTTCTGGCCGCCGCCAGGGTGCGAACCGCAAGCCCGCCGAGTTTCTGCAGCCGCGTTTCCGCCCCTCGTCGGCCAGAACGTCGGCGGTACTCTCGCCACACACACACACACATCACCCCACACCTCAGCGATGCTGGAAGTCACACACACACACAGCAAGCACTACTTCACTATCACACACACTATTCACGGCCTGCCACCCACGTGTTCGACGCGTGAGCGTCATGAAGTGTTTCACACATCCCTTCTCATCTCGTACCAGCTGCTTGAGAGACTTTCGCTTACAGCAACCTCGCAGCCATTGGCTTAACGTAGCTGTGACTAATACTGATTCGAGTGTTCCCCAGATCGCTACACGTCATAAATATCTCAAAAATTAGAACTCTCCTGACAACCATTTCATACAAAAACCACCTGCAGCGCGCAAACGCACCTGACCTCTTTACCAGTCTCACCGCTAGCTCGAAAATACGATAATCACTTGAGATACTTAACAGTATTATTTTCATATCAAGATTAAAATATAATAATAGCCAATTCTTGCTCAGCAGCTCCATACTAGTGTTTATAGACATTAAGAACCTCTTAACTATCACATCACTAGTCCAATAATAAATATAATAATAGATGTTAATAATTGATTAATCAATTAATAATAATAATAATAATAATAATAATTGTAATAATAATTATAATAATATTATTTAATTAAAAATAATAATAAATAAAATAATTCTCATCGAGAATAAGCACTCACATTGGGACCTCTAAAAACTATCAGAAAACACTAAAATTTATTGTAGAGAATTTTCCTCAGACAGATCTAGCTTATAGTAATTACAAACTCTATATTTTAAAATGACATGGAAGCTTAGTACTCCACCTACTAAGGATTTATTTATATATATATATATAATATAATATTAATATATATATATATATATATATTATATTATATATATATTATTATATTATATATATTATATATTTATTCAAAATTTCATTTAACTTTTTTTTATCATATATATATATATAATATATATAATATTTATTGAGTAGTAGAGAGATATAGATATTATATATATTTATAATATAGGATATATATAAATAAGATAATGGTAGAGCAGCATAGATATACTGAGTGAGACTATAACTATAAGATACTTGTACGACGAGTAGAGAGCAGAGAGCAGATGAGCAGAGCATATAGAGTGAGGAGAGAGATGAGACGAGAGACTACTGACAGAGAGAGTAAGATGAGCAGGCATATAAGAGGCATAGAGATTATAGATATAAGCTCACACGATATCCACACTCTCCCCCACCACTGTGAGTATACGACTCAACTATCATGATAATCACATTAATATACAGTGAGTCTAATGTATATATATATATAATACTAATAATATATTAATATATATATTAGTAATATATACTATATATATTATATAATTATATATAATAAATATATATATGATATATTATATATATATTATATATATATATATATATATTAATATTAATATTATATATATTAATATATATAACAAAATATTTAATCGCTATATATATATATATGATATATATCACCCATTGATTTGTATAATATAAATTTGATTTTATCGCGATATGCATGATTTATACGCTCGATACACCGCATGATCGTCTTACTGTGACTACTCAACACTCTTATACGAGCTCTCATATAGTCTACTACATTCACAGCGAGTCATAGTTTGCTGGAACCTTCAACACACATACATACTCACGCCGATACACGATCACTATCACACACACAGGCTCAAAGCACTACACACACTTATCATCGCAGATAAGCAGACATTACATTAACACCTGAACACCCAGATCAAGATTTTACTCGCGATAACAATTATCGCTCACGATCATAATTAATTTTACTTACACTCTATCATCACACAGCATTTATACTCGTATACCACCACACTCATGCTCATACATTAACTCATATTATACTATATACACGTACAATACACATCTAGCTCACTGATAACCCTATTCGGTCATTCCATATTAAGGTAGTCATATATAATATTTATTATAGGTATCACACCACTGCCTGCATATATAATTATTTTTTTATGTACTACTTACCTATATGTATATAGGGATTATATGAGCCCTTTTTAGCATATGTTCATTATACCTATTGTATTTGGACCTACTGATATTTCAGCCTTGGACTGCCATATACTCATGGTAATGATATCTAATTATTGTGATTCAATACCCACCTTTGTCTCTAACTCCTGTTGAAGTCTTCTGTAGGGTCCAATTCACCGTAAGAGCAGCAGCTCCTCAGGCCTGCCATGTTCTCATTAGCTGTTCTGTATATGAGCTATAGCATGTAGCTGCCAGGTGAGCCATGCCAGGTTAAGTGCGACCACTGAGTGCTCGAGTAGTGCCAAGAGCGCGCGAGAGAGAGAACAAGCTAGCCAATGTGTGAGAGTAAGCACAATTATTGACGCAAGTAGCTGAACACAAGTAGAGAGCTGCAACGCCAGCATGCCCTAGCTGTACCCCCTCAATTGTGTAGAGTACCCTTTTTCCAGTCGATGAGGTGAGAATTCCGTCTATATACAATAGCCAAGTGTCCACAGCTGCAGCGACATACTGTCGAGACTCGCGCAACATGCTCGAGTGCCTACTTTTCGCGCAACGACCTTTTCTCTCGCCTCATCCGGCCCTATGCCACATACATCAGCTCAAATGGTAGCCGGCATTCATATCATCGTTGGTGTGGTTCCCTAGCCCAGGTGAAGTAATGGATCCATGAGCGAGAACACATCGCCACCTCATAAGAGTTGATACATTACCCACCTCAATGTCCACCCTAACGCAATGTCATTTCATACCTACTACGATCTTAAGATAACCTTTTTCATATTCTAATAGTGCTATTGACAGCAAACTCTAATCATATCATAAGTAGTCTACCACGAGTATGCATGACTGCGATCTCAGCATCTCCTGTGCCTGCATCTCTCTGCGTGATGTCGGCGTCGTGCAGGTGAACACCCGTCGCTCCTAGAAACTTCGGCGCGCCGCATCACCCCAACACACATACACTATACCATCCGCTTAGCCAACCGGCCGATATATCACCATCCCTTCTACGATGAATCAAACCAATCTTATAGTCGTGATCGCGAGTGCTCTTCCACTCTCTCTCTCTCTGCAGAGTCGTCACTCCAATTATTCTTTCCGACGATACCCGCTCCGTGCACATCTTCTGCGCGCATGTATACCTCGCCTCACCTAATTCCCGCTAGATGCAAATATATACGTCAATATACTTTACTGACTCACCTCATAAGTAAACCATCTCAAAGAATTTCGCTTTTCAAAGACATTTATACCACTTTGAACAGCTCATTCTTGTGTGTATCTACTTACTTAGATCTGCCCTACTCGAATACTTCTCATATTACAACAACAACGTGATATACTTAGTAACATCTCTCTCAGCCAAGTTAAATCCAGCTATAACTATATTCCGTATAATAAGACACAGCTGTCTAGGTATACACCTGAACACTTACACCTTGCATGTTGAGACCCAGCCTCACTCAAGACTTAGCTCCTATTCATTATGTCTCATTGCTTTTAACTCAGCCAAGGATTTTTACGCTCTCTCAATTATCTGTCATACTCTCCACTGACCTTTCACACCTTTACCTATCATCTTGAGCGATCTTTCCTTACACTCTTACTACTACCATTGCATCATTCATCCTTGTTAATACCAGCCCTTTATGTCAATTCCAAACATAATAATCCTACATAGACTTATTACCAGTTGTCTGATTCACTTCGCTTCCAACACTCTCGTACGGGGACTTTACCATCCCAACAGTAAACTTCATTCACCCGGAAATGTAGTACTGTTCCCGACTCGCTAATCCTAGTAATCTTTTACTGCTTACATGCTCTCATCCTTTAAACACTTTACCACTGTTTACTGTCTTAACCAAACTGTCTTTATCTGTGCCTAAATATAACTATCCGTGCTTTTACCTCCTTTTTACAACTCTCTTCTGTGCTCTCATACTAGATTCTCTAATCATACATAAATATATTTCTATCTTAACTCATGTATATATACTCTTCTTATTTCATTATTTTGTTATTATATATCTTTTTTATTTTTAATGTAGAATAAAAACACACAGGTTGTGCTGTTATATATAAACATCTTATTCTCTACACTGCAATAGAATGCACTGGTCTTATCTTTAAGACCATTTTAATTAAATATTTATATGATGTTAGTTTTGAAGCGAGCCCAAAATAACAAACAACTTTGCTTTTTTCTTTCTATTTCAACCAGTCATATCTTATATTACTTACTCATCCCCAATTCACACTCTAAATACTCACCTCTAGATCTCATTACACATTATATCTCTCTAGCTCATCAAATATTATATCACCTAATTAATTTATAGACATACATTATTTAAAATTAACCTAGTAATGAATTGATTAACAATACAGACTAACGACTAACCACTCTAAATGTGCAACTCTCACTATCCTCGCTAATTGAACAGAATAGTAATAAAGGTAATATGACATTCTTACACTCTCCTTACTATTCATTTTTATAAAAAAAGGTAATATATACTCTCTTATCTCTCAATATTTAAATTGGGTATAGTCAATAGATTACACAATTTATGTGAACGGGCGTTCTATCGTTTTTTTGCTACTAATCAAACGGAAATCCAACGTACATGCTACCCTGTTTAGACTTTTTGATGGTGTGATATCATTGACGTACATAGGCAAAGTGTATCTTTGGACAATACGCAGGTTATCCATGTCATCCAACTTACAGAGTTTATTACAATTAATAGCGAATCCTCTAAAAAGCTGAGCGATACACATTTTTCAATACACCAATTTTTATCTCTCCACTCTCTTGCAGCTGCTCTCTTAATAATTTCAAAGTCGCTCGCGCGATACTCGAAGTGCCTCAAATTTACTCTAATGCAGTCTGAGGCTTTTTGCTACAGAATATCCCTAACATACCTAAGATAGAGCAAATTTGGGTTGTGCATTTTTAGTCTCGATCTACAATACATGTTGAGTTACCATTAGCGATCTCTGAGATATGCTCGACTGCACTAGTATCCTCTAGAGAATAGTCACACAGTTTATAACAGATAGGGCGTCTTACAAGCTAGATTGTCTATGCAAAGCACACGTAAGTAGTTTCAATAGCGACGCTATAAAATCTCACTATTTCTTTGTACTCTCTTCGTCACTCTCTGAACCTGTCCCGCTAATCATTAATGACGCACTCTTTTCGCTACAGTACCTTGAGCTAATTAAGTACGCTTAAAAAGGATCGCAGTACAGAGAAGCTCAGGTCTACTCAGTCTCTGTTCTCCATACACATATTACTCATCTCTCAACATTCAGTACCAGCTGTGAGGCAGATTCCTATTCCCACTGTAAACTAATAATTCCTATCGCTCACCCTCTCAAGCTTCCGCAAAGGCCTGTAATAGAAAGATTCCTATAGTGACGAAAGCGAATCTGAGATAAGGTTCCCTCTGCTATTGATGACTGAGCTCTTCCATCTCTATCCACGGACTGCTACCCCTCCATAAATAGTTCTCACTAATTACCTTATTTTATTACTTTCTATAGTCAGGTAAATTTCTCCAGAAATTATTCATCAATCTTAGGGATATTAGCTCATACTCGCGATAAGTCCTTAGATGAACTCTCTAACTATCCTTTGCTGTCTTTCAACTCCTTAATTAGGCATTAATTTTCACCCAAGTTAATTTGGTATCCTTTAGCTGTAGTTACTACACTGCAGCGAATTCAATATATTTCCCCAATATCGCGTTTATTCAATTTCATCTTTTCTTCGTACTCAGCGCCAGATAAGTCCTCTAACAGTCTTGTTTTCATTCAGAGAGTCTCTACATTACCTGTACTGTCAGACATGTCTCGCACACTTATTTTTATTTAAGAGCAAAATTTAGATGACACTTTGGTACCATGTCTCAAATCTATGTGCTAGAGCTCATCTAACAGATGCGTTCTCGAATGACAGCTCCTCTTCACATGAGCATGGAGTAACGATGACTATTCACCTTTTTCATTTCTGCCATTAATACTCGACTCAGTAATTATATCACGTGAAGTATTATTTATGACTTTAGCTGCTTTATCTAATGTGCAGGCTTATCAGTTGGAAGCTGATTACAAACCACCATTTCCTCGAATTTCTGCATGATGTGCTGTTTAGCTACTCAGTACTGTTCATCAATTTTAACATAATGTTCTCTCATAAGCTCCTCCTTGAGTAAGTTAGCAATAATTAGCCGCTGATTAAGCGTTACCTTAAGTGAAGTTCATCTCAAGATCATAGCGCGCGACTTCAACCTGTCCATTATATAAGCATAGATAGACAGGTAATCCTAGTAATATCAATCTCTAGATTGGTCTTAGTTACCTTCATACATCTAGACGGGCTAGCTGTTACTGCTCTTGTTTTTACTGCTTTACTGCCTTCCTTACGAGAGACTCGAGGCTTGCGCTAAGATCTATCCTTATACGGAGAGCTATCACTTAGGATGTGCCATCAAAGCCAGCTATTCCTCCTATAGTCTCTATAGAACTTTCGAGATATCATGAACTTATTTCAGACGCATGCTAAACCAGTCTCATCTCACATATATAGCTTTCTTATAGCTAAATTGACGCTGCTATCATTATAGATTTCACATGCAGCTTAAAGCTCCAGATAATAATGGTCTAGAATCTTACGTTCGATTAAAATAGCCGATCTCTCTTTTGACTCTCTTCTCTCTTCTTGAAATCTCATCATTTTTCGCTTTTTATTCAAACCAAGCTTTTTCTTTTTTACTTTTTTATACCCGCACTCTGTATTATTATATTATCGGTCATAATCCTAAATTTGCTCTCATTCAAAACTAAACAGTAATGCTACTGCTACGATGCTACACAATTGTACTTCCCTAGATACCTGTTTTCCAACCTACTGTGCTGAGCACGTATCCTATCTCTATGCGTCAGATAAACTGTCTATATATTCACCATGCAGCGTCATTTTGAAATATAGAAAATCTACGCTCTTTGTACGCTACTCATTTGCTTCCAGATTTGTCAGTTCTTTGAGTTCACTTGTTCATCACCACTCAATTAGAACTGACCTATATTATGCACAGATGAACACTCTAACCAAGATATTAATTATATTTATACACTTCTAAGGTGACCTTCACTTCAAGCTATTCAAGTATTTTCCACTCATACATATAGCGTTGAACTCTCAATATTACCTACAGAACAGTTATATCTAGGAATTGTAGAAACATGATACTCCCGAGGCTTTCTACATTTATCAAAGCCATTCCACTCTAACTTAACAATTCATACATCTCTTCGCCTCTAGCTCCCCGGATATCAAGCTTACTACACTCTGTAGATTTATAAAGTACATGACCTACAACCACGGACGATGATTATGAATTCGAATGTTCATTTACAACTCGGAGACCTACTATCCTTCTGCTACTTACGAAACACATTCCTCTCTCCCTTAATAGCAAATACTGTATCATCGTAATGACTCAGCAGGTCAGGTTTGAAATTCTTGTAAGAACAATACTGCAACAGGCAATCAGTAATTACTCATCGCTCCATCATACTCTCTCTGCGAGACCTTTTCAGCTGTGTAAACGCCTATCATTTAAACATTGTGAGAAATGGGCACCCTAGGACTAATTCTCTGCTTTTGGATCGAGTCTACAAGCACCCATCACTGTAGTGGTCTATCTTAGAAGCTTATCCTCAGAGCATCTCAGTTCGAACATTGACGCGAGTACGTCGCGCACCCTCCACGTACTTCTCTCGAGATCTCATTACCGATGAATAAAGAGAAATAGTAAATAGTTGGTCGTCTGTAAAAACTCCGCGTTTTAGTGAGTGTTCGCTCAGTGTGAACTGCAAGGTTAATCTACTGTCAGATGTGTTGAGATTTTACTCTGTTTTTACAAATATCTCCTTATATACAATTGCATACTCGTCACATCACTCACAGACAATTAGGTATTTCAACTAGTTTTTTTATAGAGAATGTCTAAAAACGATTACTATTCACATAATTGATTCTTTGGGTTAACTTATACTAAATATATATTGAAATTGAATATTCAATTACTTATATTTTAAATAATAAATAATGTAAGCTGTGTTAATTAACTATGTTACTTACCTGTTTACAAACCCTATATATATTCCATTTATGATGGAGTCTATTTGTATTTATTTCTTATATGTATTTTATAATATATTATGTATGTTTTTATATAACTTGTAAATATATTATGATGCTATAAATTTGTATGTCAATGAATGATTTATAGTTTCTGATTATGTAATAAATTGCTTATAAATATTGAATAAAACGCCGTATTATTTACTATTTCCCTTAAATACTCTAAATTTATACAACAATGTTCTTTAATAAAATGATCTGTTTTACCTAAGCTCTCTTATTAAAAGGCGTGAAAACTAGTTTGTATGGAATCTTTATACAGAACTCTGTTGTGTTTTTATTTCTTACATTAAAAAATAAAAAAGTTATTAAAACAAAAATAAAAAATATTAAAAGAAAAAACATAAGTTAATAAATATATGAGTTGGGTAAAACAGTAAAGCAGAAAGTTAAAGCAGAAAGCAGAAAGTTAAAGCAGATAAGCAGTAAGTTAAAAAATCAAAAACATTGGAGTTAAAGCAGATAAAATAAAGCAGTTATAAAACAAAAAAGGGGGCCATTACTAATCCCCTATGGTGTTAGGTAATAACACCTCTTTTGATTTACTTGATTTACTGCTTTATAGGTATGTAATGTTAGAGTAGATAGGCCAGCTAAGAGACAGAGAGATTTAATCATGCAGTAATAGCAGATAAGAGCAGGGAGTTTTACTAATTCCTCCTGACGGCTAGTTACGCGTTTAAATGAATCACACTCTTTGCGCGTGTACTCGCGAACTACTCTATACTGCTCATTCTAAGCGTTTCCTGTTATATAGTAGTTATCCTTCTCTTTCGCTTTGCTTACTCTTGTCTAGGTATTTTGCTTTTATATACATTATCAGATCACAATTGTAGTTCTAATAAATGAATACCTACTATCTAGCTTACTTATTTTCTGAAACGAAATTGCGTGGTTAGACATAGCCCTTACCTCCTTATTGATATCATATCTTTATCTCGTATACTAGCGTCGGGAATGTTCTGCGTCTGCGGCTTCACGCCGACTTGCGGTCGCCCTGTCGTGTTGTGTACGCCACTGGGCGTGTGTCTGTACGCGTGAAATACTTTCGCCTGCCTGTCACACGGCTGCAACGCGACGCGTCGCGACTCTCGTTGTCGTTTACATCTAGCTGGCGACGAGACAGGCATCTACCGGCACTACTGGGAACGCTTTGCGCTGGTCACTGTTCAACTGTGTAACTACTTTAGATTATATATTTCTGTTCATGCCTATAAGTTTAAAAAGAATACTAACTCGTAGTAGAATGCATTACCAATGCTAGCATCGATATCGTGCTATCATTCTCACACCATTTCTCGAATTTCCTCATATTTTCCTTTATTCTAATACCTAGGTGGTATGTATCTCGCCTTATGTATGGCGTGTGTGCTAGGTCCTCTGAAGCTAGAAAAGGCTGCTGCAATACTAAAACACTTCCGTCACCTCAATTGGCTTCCCAGCATAGTCCGCGGACCGACAACTTTTGCTTTGGGCGATTTGATCGGGAGAGATATTTTGTCCGGCCAGGGGCCGCGGCCGGGCCGGGGCCGGGGCCTGCGGGCTCGGCGCGCAGGTTTAATTTAAATCTAAAATTTAGAAATGTAAGTCAAAAACACTTTTGAAAGTCTTTAAACTTAGGATTGAAAATTAAATAAGTAATTTCAATTAATTAATAATTTAAATGATAAAAACGGAATACATTTAATTAATTCTCAGATAACCATACAATAATTTTCTCGTGAAAGATTCAAATTTTTAGACTACATTGATTATACATACAGTCAACAAGTAACCTTATCCTAGATAATTATACAATCTACCTCTATAAATACACTTTTTATTACCCAATTTTTTACCTTAACCTTTTTTGATATATATATATAATGAGATACTTTAAATATGTTCATCACGATAGGAAACTAAATATATAATATTATATTTATGAAAACTGAACATATAAATATATATATGATGATATAATTATTTTTGGCTAAGGTATACCTAATATACTACATTCAGTATGCTATTAAAATAGTGACTCATATACTACAATAAATGAAGCTATGAGATAATAATTCTTAGTTTCAGACTATTGTATATAGTATAATATATTATTACTATAGTATGTAATTATTTCTCTATATAGCTCAGTATTTAAGAGACTCTTTCCTTCGTATGTGCATATTAATATAGTTGTACGTCTTTATGATGCGAAGCCCTTGCGATCCCTCTTTTTAGTATTATCTTTTACTGCATTCACTATTTGAATGTGACACTTAAATATGTGATCACATAATCGAGAGAAACATTTTTACAAGACACTTTTTTTTTTAAGTGGGACATAATATTTTTAAAAAGGAAAGGCTAATTCTTTCGTCCCGATCATCATCTGAGAGATCTTCCTTACCCTCCATTGAGGTTAGAAGGACATGTGAGTGGGTGCTTGTCTGACATTGCTTAACGATGCGTATAGCATAGCTGTGTTTTCTGTTAGAGTCATGCTATCTTCGTGTCATCAGACGTAGTTCGTTGACATTCACATACTTTGACCATGTCTTTCTGGTGCATATTCATTTTGCTATAAAATCTATCTTAACTTCACCGTGGTGATAGCGTCATACATCTGTGTCGATGTCGACTATACATCTAATGCATTAATAGTGTCGTATTCACGTTATAGTTTCTGCGAAAATTACAGCGGAGTTCGTGTGACTTTCGAGAATTTCTGATCATCGTGTTGTGATATTGTATGGACATATTGAATAGACTGGCCTGCTCTACGCTCCTATCGAATCTTATAAACACGTCTCGACCTCTCACTCTGCTCTGTGTCCTCCTTCGTGCCTAGCGTCAATCACGTATAGTATTTTTGGTGCTCTTTTAACTTCCTCGCTCTTTCTTTCTTTGGAGCTTAATAGTGGTGATGTTAATTGCATCGCTCGCCAATCTGGGTAATGTCTATGTTGTTTTGGTAAATTAGTTTCTCGTTTTAATTCGAGAGAATATAATGGGGTGAATTATGTTAGGATACTCAATATGCAGATACTTGATATAGAGAGAGAAGGATAGAGCCGTTTTAGTGTTTTGCTATTTTCCAGTGTGAGATTTCGTTGGCAGGTTTTCGTTTGGGATAAATAGCAAGAATGTGTTTTGAGGCTAATTCATTGACGTAATCGATATCTTCGAAAATAACATATATATAATAAGCGACCTATTGAGTATAAATCCCAGTTAACAAAATGATCACTTTGAGACAAAAATTTAGAAGTGAAGAAGATATATATATACGTATGATTTTTGTATTAATGATTTATTTAGTGGATAATGATATTAGTTTCTTGTGCTAAGGTATATAGAGGGGGAGTGCAATTATATACTAGAAATATAGCTAACGGTGTATAAAAATAGTGATAGATGAACAGATATATACTCGTGATCATAAATTATTGTTTTCAGTCATTAACTTTATTAGCTTTGTAATATCTGCAATTCTACGTATTTCTCTTACAACTATATTAATTATTAGTAGTAAATTGCAAGTAATATGTTTAATTTATTTCCAATGTTGAATTAGAGTATATAGTAAGGAAGGAATAGAAGTTTGATGAAGGCATTATCTAATTCGATATTATATATTTTTCTGAATTTCTTGTAATGGTTGTGAATAGATTTACGGTATATATCATAATAGATTAATAACCATTTTAAGAGCGATTCAAATTATAGCGAGCTATAGCAGAGGGGTTGATTGTGAGGCGAGTAGCGAGGTAGCGCTTACCAGAAAAATCGATGCAATCTACATATCTACACGCTCCATAATGAAACGTGACTTGTGATTTAAATAGAAGGGGTGCTGCTCTCTGTCTTAAAAATATATGCTGAGAGACTTCTGTTAGTTCCATATATATGTTTACTTGAGTGATGCGGAGCGACAGAGTGGCGGATCCCATACCAGGCCGAAATTTGTTTGTTAATATGTCCACTTCAACTTAAAAGAAAATTATGTATGTATGAGAGATTGCGCCTCTCGTTTTCATATATTTAAAACAATCTCATGGTACATCCTCGCCTCTCCGTCGTACCAGCCACAAACTTCTATAGCTTGTCAAATTGTAAGAAAGTGTACGAACAGCACAAACTTTCGGCCTGAGTATGAGATCCCCACTGTCTCCCA
>JABUQX010134589.1:12500-22689 GCA_015478945.1 Trachelipus rathkii | reverse complement strand
GTTGTACTTCGGTTCAGTTCAATGAACCGTTTTCGCATTTATCGTAGTGACGCTTTAACGTTTTCGTGCGCTGCTTCAATATATATATATATATATATTTAAAATATTTATATATATATATATATATATATATATATATATATATATATATATATATATATATATATATATATATAACAACAACTATATGCTAACATATATATAGACCTTATATATATATATATATATATATATATATATATATATATGTAATAATAATAATATGTAATATGTAATAATAATATAATATGTATATATATATATATATATCTTTGTATAATATATATATGTAGCCAACTGTTATGAAGCTACTAACTGCAATAGTATGTAATAATAATATATATATATATATATAATAATAATAACCAATATATATTTAACATATATATAATAATAATATAATAACATATATATATATAACTGTATATATGTAATATATATATGTACAATAATAATATGTATAATAATAATATATATATAAAAATATATATGTAATATATGTATAATAACTTCAATATATATAATAATAATAACCAATAATAATAACATATATATATATATATATATATATATATATATATAACATATATATATATATATATATATATATATATGACTAGTAACAAAGTCAAAGTTTGAATTTTTAGGGAAACCTCCTGAAATGTGCCACTTGGCTAAAAAAATGAGATTTTTGAAGTTTTAGCTCATTCGGACAATGGTAACCCGTGCCTCATTGACGCTAAAATCTTGAAAAATTGTGTCTTTTGGAATAATTCATGGTTTTTTCTTTACAAATTGAAAATGGTTTATCCTGAAAATTGATTGAAAATTTATCAAATCATAACCACGTTGTAGCTACAACCTATAGTTTCAAAGATATTTTTTATTTCAATCAGAAGTGGGAGTTTATAGAAAAATAGCTTTCTCTGGACAAGGCAAAGAAAAATAAATAAAATAAAAATATAAACTTTTCAAATAAAAACAATTGCAATCTTTTTAATTTAATGTTGAAGAAAGTAAATTATATTATTGTTTAATCAATCTGATTGCTCTACAAATGCCAAAATATTAACAAGTTTTATATTTATTGTATTATAATAGTGTGGTAGGAAAATAAATAAAGAAAGAACAAAATATATATCATTCAGTTCATTTGTTTTGTCAATTGTCAATACTAAAACAAAAACTATTATATTTATTTTACAATTAAAATTAAAAAGGTGTTAAAGGTTTTTGCTAAGGTGTGGCTTTCGAAGAGCCAGGATATTTGCTCGACATTCAGCTACTATTTGCAGTAGGTATTGCCGCTGTTCCTATCTTTTGTTAAACATGTATTAAAATCTTTTATTAATTTTTACACCTCTTTCAGCTGTATCGTTGACAACTCTAAAAGCCATCTCTAAAGCTATTTTTCGCTCTTAAATAATCTTTTTAATTTATCGACCCACCACCCATCTGGATTAGTATGCAAAAAATTCCGTATCAATTTTAAATCTCTTAAAAAATTCATACTTTGGGGTATAATGGTCTATATCTTTGTCTAATAAGTCATTCACTTCTTATGTAAAAAAATTGATGGTTTTCACATTACTGTACATTCCTCAATCATCGTCTTCTTCTTGAAGTGTAATTTTATTGCCATTCTTCTTTTACTCTATTATTCAAGGGGTCGTCAGACAAAGAAAAAATAAACTGTTCAGAATTAAGGTACCATAAATGGTTTATAATTTTTAAAAGTGCTGTATCTGCTATCTCCTTATCGATTTCCCTATACTTCACTAACGATTTCAATAATTGCAAGTCTTGGTTGGGAGCTAAAGATGGTTTGGGGGCTAAAAACCAAGCATTCACATAGATATTTATAAAAAATAAGCAAATGTCTTCAAGGCCTTTTCTTTCTAAATTTGTAAGTTTAAATTGATCTTTAAACAGATATATTTTAAGAGAATAAATTCCTTTTACCATCCACCTAGCGTGTTGGAAAGCTCCCGGAATTGAAAAGCAAATGTCCTTTGATGGAAGACGTCCCAAAAGTATCAAGCAAAGTTTAATCAATTCTCTATAATCATTCCTAGGATGTTGAATTTTTAATTACTCTAAAAGTAGCATTAGTTATTTTATTTCTTATATTTTTATCTTCAATTCAAGATTTGTATTTTGATTGGTTTATGTTAGACCATTCACTTTGAAAATTTTTAAAATATCTGGTTGAGGACCAGTTGTTCATCCCATTTTACATTCAACAACTGATCTCAACACTATTTCCAAAATGTGGTGGCGCATGGTAGATAAAATAGGTTTTCCCCCATTAACTGCTCGAATAAAACACAAGCACCCTTAATGCGGCCAGTATTTGCAACAGTAGTATCAAAACATATAGCTTGAATTTTGTCAAGCGCTCCCCACTGTTCAACTGCTGCAAATACAGCTTTTGCCACAGTACTTCCTGCACTATTGTCTAGTTGTGGAACTCCTATTAACTGTTCTTCATCTCCACAGATGATCAAAATTGTTACTTTTTCAACATTTTCTTTACCTGCAATATCTGGTAGTAATTTTCCATCCCAGTGGAAAACATCTCCATCTAAATTTGAATTAATAAATCTATTTTGAATAAATTTAGTTCTTTCTTTTCGAAATTTCTTCCTGCGTATTCGAATTGTTGTGGGTCAGGTCCTAAAGATTCTGCTGTAGCTGATATTATTCGAACAGCATCTCTATCTAATATAGCACACCCATCTAATAATAATGATAATTTTTCATTAATAATTTCTTTAGTTCCTCTGCTGTATTTTCTTTTATTTCTAACTGGCTCCTCTTCCTGTGTCCTTATGTCTACTTCCTTTGTGCATTGAATATTATCCTCAAAGTCTTCTACATCTGATGTGCTGGAGTCCAAGGATTCAACCTCTTCTAATTCAAAAAATAAAACATACACCAATCATTTAGCTATGAACCACAGTAAAGAGGTTAATGAAGAGAGGGATATATTATTTCTCATTGTTATTTCTAGGCGTAAAATATTTATAACGTTTACTCTCATGCTTCATAAATAAATAGTAAATAGCAGGAAGTAGTAAACCATTCAGAAAAAGATTATATTTCATAATGTAAATATATGTTTTTGTACTGAAGATGCTTATATTATTTGTTTATTTGTATTTGCATTTGTTATTATTTGTAAAAATAAAGTAAAAAAAGAGCGAAAATATTAATAAAATAAATAAAAATATATGTAATAGCATTAAATAAATAAATTAAAAAAATAAAATAACTAACCCACATTTTTTCTAGATTTTGTTGCCATCTCAGATGCATCTTTTTTGGCGTCGCTCTTCTACTTTTGAGAATTTAACATCAACGCATCCCATGCAACCTGGGCGTCCTTTTTCTCTTTGTTGAAGCAAAAACGTCTTTTCTTCTTCCTTGGCTTTTTGAAGTGCACTCTGATGGGCCATGTCAAACAGGTCATCAAGGGTGGCCTTAAACGCTTCTTCTTTCTGAATTTGAGCTGCGTTAGCAGTTCTAGTATAATTTTTTTGTAGTTTTCTCCACTTATCATAAAGTTTCTCAAGTTCCGCAATACAATCTTTTAAGTGTTTTGTTTGTATCCTTGTTATCTCCCAAAGAATTAAAACTTCCCGTATTGTTAGTCTTGCAGCTTCTTTTGTATTTAACTTTACTTGGCGTATATTGTAAAATAAATTACGTAAAACTTGACTATTTGATGGTAACTTACTACAAAGAATTTGATGAGTCATGTAGCCAATTCAAAAAATTTTGTCTTTCTGCCTTAAATTCATTTTCTCTTTAGATTTTGTATTAGATGAAGAGGAAGCCATCACCAAAAATATTATCTCAACTAACTCACAAAGCACAAAGTAAATATTAAATAAATAGGTTTAATAACTCTACTGAATGGAAGCCAAACTTCAAAAAGTCAATTGATAGGGAGAGTCCTATTTCAGAGCTATTTGCATTCTGAAAAAAAAATATTAATAAATAGTAAACTTGGTAACAAAAATGAACCATGACACATTAATATTATAATAAAGAAAGGAAAAAATAACAAAAATAATTTTCTCTGCATTGTCCAGAGAAATCAACTTTTCTATAGACTCCCACCTCTGATTGAAGAAAAGCAAATATCTTAGAAACTATAGGTTTATGATACAATTTGAAGATAATAAAACAGTGAACAAAATGAGATCTGAATCAAGTTTCTAGGATAAACCATTTTCAATTTATAAAGAAAAAACAATGAATTTTTTTCCCAAAAGAAAATCAAAAATTTTCAAGATTTTAACGTCAATGAGGCACAAGTTAACGTTATCCAATTAGAGCTAAAACTTCACAGAATTTAATTTTTTTAATCAAGTTTCTTTTAAGGGGTTCCCTCGTTTAGAAGTTTCAAAAAAAACCACCTACAGCGCTGTAACCAGTCTAATATATAATGTAATATATATATGTAATAATAATAATAATATATATATAACTATATAATATATATATATATATATATAATAATAACTCAAATATATATAACTATAATATATATATATATAATAATATATAATAATATATATATATATATATAACCAATATATATAAATATATACTCTTTTATATATATATATAGTATATATATATATATATATATATATATATAACTATATAGCAACCATATATATATATAATAATATGTAACATGCATAATATGACCCTGAGTGCTGTATTAATAACCAACCAACAACCTTAGTAACATCATATAGTATTATTGTGCATTCAATAATGTAATAGCGTAATATATATACTGAAATACGTGGAAGTCAATACCAGTATAATAACAATAATATATGTATATATAATATAATAACATAATATGTAACAATATAATAATACATATGTAATAACTATGTATATGTAATAATATGAAATATAATAATAATAATAATATATGTATAATAATAATAATATATGTATATAATAATAATAATAATAATAATAATAATAATAATAATAATAATAACGTTTATATATGCAGTATATATGTATGTATATATGCCCAGAAGCGTAATCATAATTTCAATATAACATATATATATATATATATATGTATATATAATAGCATAATATAATATAATATATAAAATAACTAATAATATATATATATATATATATATATATAAATAATAATATATATAATAATAATAATAATATATATATATATAATAATAATAATAATAATAATAATATATATAATAATAATAATAACTATATAATATATATATATATATATATATGTACCCAAACGTAATATCAATACCAATATATATATATAATATGTAATAATAATATATATAATATAATAATAATATGTAATATATAACATATATATATATATAATAATATAATAAGCAATATATATATTAATATATATACCCATCGTAATATCAATACCAATATATATATATATATATATATATATATATATATATATATAATAATAATATATATATATAATATAATAATAATAATAATAATAATAATAATATAATAATAATATATACATAATATATATATAAATATTCTTCATAATATGTATTTCTATATGTTTATAATAATAATAATAATAATAATAATAATAATATAATAATAATATATATATATATATGTATAATAATATTAATATATGTAATAATAATAATAATAATATAATATATATATATATATATATGTTGTAATATATATATATATCATAGCAACCAACAACAATAATATATATATATACAATATCTTTCTTCTGCTGCTCAACTAACTCAGCACCAACTGCTCAACTCCAACCAGCCAGCAACAACACATGTAGCAATAATATATATTTATATATATATATACTGTGAAAGCCATGCCCTGTTTGTTGAGAATATATACTGAAACATTCAGAAGAGTTGAAAACCTGTAAATTTTTTTCCTGTGTAATTTTCCTGTAATGTGAATATGATGATATTATTGTCCAACTCGTATAAGTTTGAAAAAGAGCTTTCGATTCTTCATGAAGATTCTAGGAAGAAACTCCGTAGAAGATTCCCTCCTCGAATAGATAAAAGACCATAAGGTTCGATCTTTTATTTAAAAAAGAAAAAGAAATATGGCTGTAGGATAATTAAACCTTTATGCCAAGTCAATCACTATTTAAGTAGAACTTGATCAAAGCTATGTTCGAAGCTATTTAATTTCTTAAAGAAATCGTTTTTAACCGATTCGAGAATTAGAATAAGATTTTTTAATGTCATATCTATTGGTTAAAAGCTAGAGGCTTTCCCAACAGCCACTAGAGTTGAAGTACGTTCATAAACTGTCCAAATCAATGGCCGAGATTTCTAGATCTGATGCGCATGAAAATGTATAAGCCAAAGGATTGGGGAAGATGGTATTAGCAAAGAGTGTTCTTGAATCTGCCAGGAAACCAAACGAATAGTTCAGCATATTGATTAAATCTGTTGTCTCAGAATTAGACAGAGAAGGAATGAAACCATATAGGGAAACGAGTCGCAAGAGAAATTCCCAAAAAGAAAGATAAGCGAGAACTTCAGAAGAGCAGTGTCTGTTGTAATAAATGTAATGTAAAGAATGTGATTCAAGAGTGAAATGGTTTCTTTATTATTATTTTTTACAAATAATTAAAATAATTTTGAAGTATACTGTGTATTATTTTACTTATTTACTATTTGGTTGGCAAAGAATAAAGAATTTTTTTGAAAAGAAAAAAGATTATGCTCTTTTAAATCTAAATTACGAAAAAAATTTCTTAATAAATCTAAACACAAGGAATCAAAAATAATAAAAATATCAAGAGAGGATTTTCTTTTCTTAAATAAATGTTCTCCATTATTTTTAACCGCAATTACTATTGAATTCAAATTTATAAGGAACCCAATTTTTTAAAATGATTTCAATCTCTCCAGATGGCTTTGGTAGTGCTTCACTGAAATTACTTGCTATCTATATCTCTTCTCCAATTATTATTAATATTATTATATTATTATTATTATTATTATTATTATTATTATTATTATTATTATTATTATTATTATTATTATTATTATTATTATTATTATTATTATTATTATTTTTATTATTATTATTATTATTATTATTATTATATTACTATTATTAACTCCCATTAACCGATTATTTAATTATTATTAATATTATATTATATTATTATAATTATGTCAATTATTATTATTATTTATAATTTATTATTATTATTATTATATATTATTATTATTATTATTATTATTATTATTATATTATTATTATATATTATTATTTATTATTATAATATTATTAATTATTATATATTATTACTATTATTATTATTATATATTTTATAATTATTATTATTATCTAATATTTTATTATATATATATTTATTTATTATTATTATTAATTTAATTATTATTATTATTATATATTATTATATTATTATATTATATAATTATTATTAATTATTACTTATTATTATTATATATTCATTATTATTTACATCATTATTACCATGCATTATTATTATTCATTATCTTTATTATTATTATTATTATTTATTATTTATTATTATTAATATTAGGTATTATTATTATTAATTATTATTATTATGATTATTATTATATTATTATTATTATTATTATTACATTATATTATTATTATTATTTTTTATTATTATTATAAGTATTATTATCTATTATTATTATTATTATTATTATTATTATTATTAGGGTATTATTTATTTATTTCTATATTATTGTTATCACTTATTTTATTCCATATCATTATTATTAATTAACTATTGCAGTTTAAATTACTAAATAATTTAGAATTTAGAAATGTTTAATTATTATTATATATTATATTATTATTATTAATTATTATTATTCATTATTATTATTATTATTAATTATTTTATGTATTATTATATTATTATTATTATTTTTCTTATTATTTAATATTAATATAAAAACATAATATTAATATTAATGATTTAATATAATTAAGATACTCTTTCTTTCACTTCATGTAAGAATAATATTAATATTAAATATAAATAATAATAATATAAATAATAATAATAATAATAATAATAATAATAATAATAATAATAATAATAATAATAATAATAATAATTAATATTAATATAATATTTAATTATTAATTATTAATATGAATATTAATATTAATATTCAATATTAATATTAATATTAATATTAATATTAAAAATATCATTATCATTATCATTATCATTAGTTATCACTTATTATTATTTATTACTATTGTTGTTGTTGTTGTTGTTGTTGTTGTTGGTATAATATTATTATTATTATATTATATTATTATTATTATTATTATTATTATTATTCATTATTATTATTATTATTATTCATTATGTTTATATTATTATTATTTTATTACTATTATTATTACATATGATTATTATTATGCACAGAAACCCTCTTCAAGTTTTAAGAGTTTCTTAATTATTAAAATATTATAGTTATTATTATTATTATTATTATTATTATTATTATTATTATTATTATTATTATTATTATTATTATTATTATTATTATTATTATTATTATTATTATTATTAAAAACCCACTTACCAATAGAGTTGATTTTCACGCAAAATGAATATTCTGACACAAATATTTACCTAGAACGTGTTTTGAAACTTTTTATTTTTACATCCATGTGTGTGTGTGTGTGTGTTTTATTTATTATTAATGATATATATAAATATAAATGAAAAATACCTTTTCACTATATGCTTGTGAACTGGTTAAAATTTTCATCACGATCATCAAGAACCAAATTTGGAATCCTAATTTGTAACATCTGAACCTTTTTCATCGTTTAACTTTAAAAGATCATTATATGCATAACTACTATAATAGTTATGCATTGAACAACAATCATTTGAGCAACATAACATATATAGTTATAAAAGCATCTTAATAAAATTCTTAGCTTTTGGATCTATTAAATGTCAAAGAATTGTAGCTTTAGCATTTAACCTTTTTTTGTGACGTAATGTAACATTCACGATGAAGGTTCGAAGTTGTTTTATTGTAAATTACGAATGAGAACATAACATTACCTAAATATTTTAGAACTCTTATAATGGAGGATACAATTAAAAAGACATAATGGAAAAATATTAATAAAAGAGAAAAAAATAGTTTGAAAGCTAAACAATTAAATAAGCAATTATATATATATATGATATATATAATATATATATAATACATAAAAATAATATAAGTATAATATATAATATATATATAATAATATATATATATAATAATATATATATATATACATATTATAATATATATATATATATATTATAATATATATACTAATAAATATATATACCATATATTATATAATATATATATAGATATATATATAGTATATATATATATACATATATATATATACTATTATATATATATATTTTACATAATATATATATATATATAATACTATAATATATACTATATATAATATAATATAGATATACTATATATATATATATATTATATATATATAATATTATATATATATATATATATATATATATATAATGCAAAAAAGTAAAGGAAATGAAGTAGAGAAGCCAGGAATAAAAAATAAAATTTAAAAATGCGCAATCAATTGCAATTTATTCAGCAATTATGAAGGATTTCTACAAGTGAATTCATCTTGAAATTTAATGGGTTACTTACCATTTTTTTTCTTTTTTTCTTTTTTTAAGATGAAGTTCATTAAGGCGAAAAGAAAGGCAAAGATAATAATTTATATTTTAATTAATAAGGGTTCTATTGTGTTTTTGGAAACAATGAATTAAGCAAATTCATTTATAATTAAATTAAAATAGAAAAAAAATAAATATGAAGAGAATTGTTCATTAAGAAATTTTTTTAAGACAATGCATTGAATCAATATATATATATATATATATATACTATATATATATATAGATATGAATATATATATTATATTAAATAGATATATATATATAACTGATATATACTATATATATATATATTATAATATATATATATATATAATATATATATATATTATA
>JABUQX010134589.1:0-7500 GCA_015478945.1 Trachelipus rathkii | reverse complement strand
TTTAGGGGAAAAATTTTATTGCCGAAAAAGGTGCTGAAAAATTTTCAAATAGTGTCAGGTTACATTAGTCGGATCCGGGATCCGGAGCCGAAGTCGCGATATGGAGCCGAGATTTACTACCGGTAATCCTGTGGGTATGAATTTTTTCCGAAATATATTTTTTTTATGTAAAAACTTTCATTGACAGCGAGACCGTGCCTGAACAATTTTCAAATAGTGCATGAAACCTTAGCGAATCCGGAAGCCGAAGCCTTAAGTCCGAAGTCAAGTCGAAGACTGGACGCGACATCCGGATCCGGATCCCGGGTATGAATTTTTTCAAGAAATATTTTTTTAGATGAAAAATTTAATAGAAGACAGACCGTCTAAGTGCGAAGCCCTCCGCTTGTGCTGACTTTTCAACATAGGTAGAAACGATTAGTGGATCCGGAGCCAAGCCGAAGGTCCGGATCTTGGAGCCCGATCCCTTAGCCTGATCCTGGGTTATTGGAAATTTTTTTTTTCAAGAAATATTTTTTTGTGTTGAAAAACTATATTGTCAAAAGACTTACTGGACAATTTTCAAATAGTACAGAAAACCTTAGATGGGTCCGGAGCCGGATCTGAAGCCGGAGTCGGAACCGGATCCTAGTTATGAAATTTTTCAATAAATATTTTTTAGGTGAAAAATCTTGATTGCAGAAGATCCTGCTGAATAATTTAACAAATTAAGTCAGCAATCCTTAGTCGGAGCGAAGCCCGAAGTCCGGGAAAGCCAAGGAGCCAGAGCCGGATCCGGATCCTGAATTTTATTTTCAAATTAAATATTTTAGGAGAAAAATATATGTCAAGAAGACGTTGCTGAATAATTTTTCAAATAGTGCAAATTCTTTAGTCGGATCCGGATCACCGGATCGGAGCGGGAGCCGAGTACGAAATTTTTTCCGAAAATATTTTTAATTTGAAAAAAAATTAATAAAGAAAGTGCGAACAATTTTAAATAGTGCAGGAAACCTTAGTCGGAGCCGGGAGCCGGAGCCGTGTGGGTTTAAATTTTTTTCAAGAAATATTTTTTTAGGTGAAAATATATTACAAAAGAAGGGCTGAACAATTTAAAATGTAGAAAACCTAGCCGGAACCGAAGTCTGAATAAAATAATTATTTACATAGAAATAAAGAATTATATATAGTATATATATATATATAATATATATATTATATATATATAATATATATATTATATTAACTATATATATATATATAATATATATATATATATATATATTATATTATATATATATATATATATATATTATATATATATATACTATACGATATATATATATATATATATATATATATATATATATATATGCCTAGTGTATAAAATAGAACATCTTCAGGGAGGAGAGGCGGTAAATCTTTTTGAAATAGCCAATAAATATCCTCAACGTCATAAATGAATCATACGTCATACCTCTCAAGCCATACCACGTGGAAAAGCACAACAATTTCAAATGCTAATAAGCATAATAAGGATAGCATAATGCTAATAAGGTGGTCACGAATTTTAACAATTTAGAAAATGGTTTTTATAGATTCTCTGGATTGTTATACAATTTTTTTTGATAAAAATGAAAATTTAATATTTAATTTAATCTATCCGCCTTCCCACGAAAAGAAGGCATCTAGGAACAGATTTCTAATCTAATGGTTCGATATCACGTTGCTTTTAAACTCAGTACTTCATTTAAATCGAACAGGAGGGTGTTGGAAACACCTGCTGGGGCTACCTTGCATTCTGCTTGGGTGTTCCTGGGTAACAAGAGCAACCAACCCAAAGTCAAGAAACCGCCCAAATGTGCACAACATGCTTGTTACGACAAATTTGCAATTAATAAGAAGAATAAAAATTTCACTCGAGCCAAGGATTCAAACCATCGACAACAGCAACGTCGCCGTTAGACAATGCTGACAGGAAAGCTCTACCACTAGTTCCGATCCACGCTTCCCAGAAAAGAAGAAGGCATATCAAAACAAAGTTTTCTAATCTTTCCTGTTCGATATCACTTCTTTGAAACTTGTACTTATTTAAATAGACAGGAGGTCGGTTTGAAACACCTGCTGGGCTACATGCATTCTTGCATGGGCTGTTCCTGTTCAGGAGTATCCAAGCAAAGTAACAAGATGATGCCGAAACGGGCACAACATGCTTGTTGTTGCGACAAATTTTGCAATAATAAGACGAAGAAAAAATCACTCGCGCCAGGGAACTCGAACCATCCCCCGGAGCAACAGCCGTCACCGCTGAGACAATGTACAGAAGCTCTACCATAGTCCATATGCCGCCTTTCCCGAAGAAGAAGGCATATCGGATCTTTTTTGTAATTACTGCTCCAATATCACTGCTTTGAAACTCGGCACTACTTATTAAATCGACAGGAGGGGTGTTGGAACACCTGCTGTGGCTACATGCGCATCTCGTTGGCTTGGGTGCTCCTGGGTACAAGAGCAACCAGAACCAAAGTTGCAAGGAACGCCCGAAATAGGCACAATTGCTTGTGCGGGCAAATTTTGCAATAATAGACCGAATAAAAATTTCACTTCGCGCCAGACTCGAACCATCGACAACAGCGAGTCGCCCTTAGCATAAGTCCAGGGAACTCTCTTACCACTAGGTCGGGGATCCGCCCTTCCCAGCAAAACAAAGGCATATCCGGAAACCCATTTTCTAAATCATTTCCTGCTTCCGTTTTACCCCACTGCTTTGAAACCTCGGTACTTATTTTAAATCTACAGCGAGGGTGGTTGGGAACACCTGCTGGGGTACATGCGGCCTTTCTGCTTGGGTGCTCTTGGGTTACTAGGCAGCAACCTACCAAAGTAAAAGCAACTGCCGAAAAATGGGCCACAACCATGCTTGTTCGTGCGTGCAAATTGGCAACAATAAGAATTAAAAATTTCACTCGCGCCAGGACTCAAACCATTGACAACAGCGTCGCCCGGTGTTAGACAATAGTGCAGTAGGCTCTACCAACTAGTCCGAGTCACCTACCCAGAAAAAAGAAGGCAATCCTCTCGGAACGTTTTCTAACTCCCATGGCTTCCCGATATCCACTGCTTTGAAACCTGCGGTAATTATTTGTTAAATCCATGGAAGCGGTGCTTGGAACCCCCATATATATATACTATAATATATATATATATATATATGATATATATACGTATATACATATATATATATATATATATATATATTATATACTATATAAGATACTATCATATATATATACTATATATATATCTATATATAATATTAATTATACTATATATAAATATATATATATATAATATAATATATATGGAGAATAAATATTTTTTTTGCCGTACTGAAAAAAACAATTAATATTTTCAAATGTTTATTTGCGTTTTTCTAGCACTTCATTTTTTTCTAACATTACATCACAAATAAAATTCATTAAAAAAAAAACGAACAGTTTTTTCTTAAAATTTGGTAACAACTCTGCATATAAAATCCTTAACAGACTAACGTTAATTTTAAATGCTTTTGTATGATGTAAGGTGGTGTCATACGTGATTGATTGGTTTTTTTACTTAAAAATAAAATGGTTTTCAGAGATTTGTCCAAAAAATTTTTAGAAAATAAAATTTAAAATAAAGTGTCTAAATGAAATTTATTACTACACAAAATAGGAGTATTTTAGTGAAAAAAGCATTGAAATATCTTGAATATTAAAGATTTTATTGACATTTTTGTGAAAACCCCGAAAAAAAAAATTTTTCCCCTCTCCCCCCCCCCAAAAAAAAAAGAACAGTTTTTTTTTTTTGTTTTTCCCAAAAAATAAAAAAAAAATAGTTTGTTCATCAAAAAAACATTTCCTTTTATCGGTTCGAAGAAATGGATTTTGAGGATAAAGTCTCCCCTTAATACAATTTAAATAGGTTTGAAAAGAATATTAAAGATACAATTGATAGTGTGTAATTTTTTTCAAAAATTCAACATTTCTTTCTAATTTTAAGCTATGTAATAAGGGGCATTCAATGTTGCTTACAACAGCAAATGAAAATAAATATTGCTTTTGACTGTGTCAAAAGAACAAGTGAATATTTGGATTTTTTCATTAAAAATTTCTACACTATATTTATGCTAATTGTATATATCATGTTGTCATACGGTTATGTTACTTGAGGGTTCGGTTACGTTAGGTTAGGTTTGGCTATTGGTAGGTTTGGTTTAGGTTAGAATACGTTACGTTTAGGTTGATAACTATCTCTTATTCAGAGGTATAAGCTTATTTGAATGTTATATATATATATATATATATATATAATATACTTATAGTAATATATTATATATATATATATATATATATACTATATATATATATATTATATAATATATATATATACTATATATAATATATATATATATATACATACATATTATAGTTTTATATCATATATATATATATATATATATATATATAATATATATATTATATATATATATATAATATATATATATATATAAACTCACTATATATATATATATATATACTATATATATATATATATATATATAAATATACTATATATATATATATAGTAATATATAATATATATATATATATATATATATATATATATAATATACTATATATATATGGCGTATTTAGGGGGGGCCAAGGGGGCCATGGCCCTCCCCCCCGAATTATTCTCTAGACACTAAAAATTTTAGGTATCATATCCGTTAATAATATAACAGTACAGGAAGAGATTAAATTAATTTTATTATAATGTCGTCGCTGTCAGGAACAAATCTCGAAAGTCCCTTTAGTTTAAAACTAACTTTTGGAAACCATCAAGAGAAAATGCAACATTATGAATTTCCAGCTGAATTTTTTTTGAAAGAATATGTAAGCGGGCATCTGAATTCTGAACCTGAGTATTGAAATTGCACTTACTATCTCGTTGGCTACCAAGAATTAACCAATTCCAAAAAAAGACAGACCCAACATTTTCCTACTTCCTCCCGACCCCACAGACTTATTTATAGCACACCCATTTTTATACACATTTTTTTGTGATGATATAATCATCAGCATTAGGAGACGACGGTTTTTACCTAAAATTTCCTTATTGCCAATTTTGTCATTTACCGATTCAGGTCTGTTAATGTTACCATATGTGAGAAGAGTCAAAAAATTGGTGTAAATATTTTACAAGGAAAAGATCTCGAAAGCCAAATGAAGATTTAGTAAAAGCAGAATGGGATTTATGGAAGTTGAAAATGGCATCACATCAACAGGGTCATCCCCAAAAATACCGCAATAAAATGGCCACACTGGCGTTTTTTCTTGTTCCGGCAGTTCACAATTATCACAAAAATTTACATCCACTTTTGCAACAAGTAACTAGCAATTATTACCCGTGTTTTACATGCTTCAGTAGTAGAAAAGAAGGCTTTTCAACATTAAGACTTCGGAAAACCTACTTGAGAAATACAGAAATACTATTGGAGATGAAGGACTTATTGGACTTGCCCTCATCTACATACATCGAAAATGATTGAAATAAAAAATTGAAGATGTTATCTCAGACTTCGCTAACTCTCATTCTTATATCAGGCGATTAAATTTAACAGTTTAGATAAGATGATTTTAGTAAATTTTCATTATTTAATTCTTCCCATATTTTCTTAGGAATTTAATATTTTGTTCTTCCTAATATGATATTATATAATATAATATATATACTTATATATATATATTATATACTATATATTATATATATAATATATATATATATATATATATATATATTATACTAAAATAACCTATAATATACTATATAATATATATATATATATATATGATATATTAAATTTATAAAAAACGATTTTGTTTTGGCCCCCCGAAAAAAAAGTTTCTGGATACGCACACTGTATATATATATTATATATATATATATATATATACTATATATATATATAATATATATATATATTATATATATATAATATATATATATATATATATATATATATATATATATATATATATATATTTTTTTTTTTTTTTAACATGATAACACCACTCACGGGCAATGCCTTTTCAAACGGAGGGGGCCCAAAAAATAAATAAAAAGAAAATTACAAAAATAAAAATAAAAATTAAAATAAATGAAAAGTAAACCCACCATGTCCCTTGCCTAACGCAATTCCCTCAGGTGGGCGCAGACGCGGCGATTTAAATAGAGGAAGACTTGAATATAGCGGGGGACAAATAAAAGAAGGCAAGGAGTTCCACAAAACAGATGTTGCTGGAAAGAAAGAAGGAGGCCCCACAACGAGTGATCCTTGAGTCTCCAATATTCACATAATTCATTAGAGTAACAAGGCACCTCTTGTATACGGAGGGGACGCGAGTGCAGAAATAACCGGATAGCAGTTGATGGAGGAATGCGAGAGGAAATCTATCTCTTGCACCCTGCCGTTGAATACCTATAAGAAAAGAGACTTAGGGCGCGATGTCACGGACCGCCAGAGAAAGAGGGGCAAGCGGGAGTCAGAAGAAAGTTATGGGACAGTTTATTAAGCCCTCTTAGCTCCTTAGCTTCAACTCACCTATCCCAAAAGGAGGGGCGTAAGGACCACCGGACCACCCCAAATGCTGGGGAACAGTACATTCACATACAGAGATGCTCGCGAATAAAGACCTTATACCATATCCGGTCAACTGGCAAGCTATCTCAGCCACATTTTCTGAGCAGAAGAAAAAAATCACGCAATCTGAACAGAATTCCCAGCTTTTTTTGAGGCCATTTAGCAACCGATGTGATGTGAGCGTCTCCAAGACAATTCACTATTATGTTTAGTCCTAGAATGTCTATGTGTTGTTTACGGGTAAAGACCCAATTTTATTATACTAATATATACTATATATAGTTATTATATATATTATATACTTATATATAGTATATATATATATATAATATATATATATATATATATTTCTCACCGTCATATATATTATATATATATATATATATATATAATATATATATATATATATATATATATATAATATATTATACTATATTATAGTATATTATACCCCGCATCATTTAGGGTAGTCCGCTAGCGCCACCTCCGCACCTCGAGAAAACGTTTAATTAGTCCGCTAAGCGCTCCTTCCGCACCTATCAGGACCATCAAACCTCGTCACCGCAAGTTCCGCACGTCCGCACCGGTCTTCCGCTAATAATGTGCTACTTCACAAAAGGTGGTTTTAATATTAAATACTAGATAGTATATATCCTTTACAAAAAATTTACTTAGTAATATTATATGAAAAATTAAATGAATATTTACAAAATCTTAAATTTCCTCTTCCTCACAATACCTCTTCAAAAGACAAGAGGATCCCACTATCACTTTCTTCAAAGATGATTAGCTGCTCAAAATAAAAGAAATCTCTCCCGTGGTGTGTGTGGTGGTGT
>JABUQX010134588.1:0-28762 GCA_015478945.1 Trachelipus rathkii | reverse complement strand
GCGAATTATAGACTGTCGGATGAAGTTTTCAAATGCAACACAAATAATGACCAAAATATCGTTCTAATATCTGTGTGTTACAAAAAATTGCCTTTATAACGGGATCTAGGTAGGTTGCAATAAGTATGAAGGTCATTAATTCCACAGAACCAAAACGTTTTTTCTAGCCCTAACTTACTTACATCTTTCATTCTTTTAAACCGTTATCATTTTAATTGAAGATGTCAAAATGCTTCCTTAGCGTTGAGATTAAAATGGTATTATGTCGGAGACAGAAGCTTGTAGAGGCGCTGAGTGTTTTGGTAATTTCTAATTCTCATGAACTCTGTTGACTCAAAATTATTATTGAACTTCATGGCTGCCGAAATCATTGATGTCCTCTAATGTTACACCGTTGACGTCGATCCCATGCTCTCATTTAAAGTTTGCGTCAGAAAATTTTGTATTTTTCATTATAAAATTTTTTACCAAATTTTCGACAATAAACATCCGCGAAACATTCGCAGGGCAAGCGCGGTTGGCGGATGCGGATGCTTTAAAAATTGCGGGATGCGATCTTTAAAAATGTGCGGATGGGATCTTTAAAAATGTGCGGTTGCGGATGTTACCTGCATCACTAATTATATTATATATTATATATTATTATATATAATTATTATATTTATATAATATATTATATATATATATTAAATTATAATATAAGATAGATATTATATATATATAGATATATATATATGATATTAAAAAAGAATACTAAAAATAAATAAAAAAAAAATCTATTGCACATTACAAGAATTACTTCAAAGGGAAAAGCAAGACCAAAGGCAACGGAGTTTTACATTTTATTTTCTTCACACTTCACGAATTTCGCACTTTCAAAATGAAGGAAACAATAAAATGATACATTGTCCTCAAAGATTCATTTTCTCTTTAACACTTTTAAGATTCATCCAACCCAAATAAAATTGTTTTCGAAGGGGAGTGGGGGGGATTCCTTTAAGGTTTTTTTTTTGGGGGGGGGGGGGGTTTTTTTTTTGGTTTTAACTGAGGTTAAGAATTTTTAATTCATTTGAGAATTTTTGTGTTTGTTTTTGGTCTATATTTTAAGGTGGATTGGTATTAAAATATAATTGAAAATATCTTCATAAGAGTTCTAGTTTTATGCTTTAGTAGGAATATATATATATATAGGCTATATATATATATATAATATATTATATAATACTATAATTATATAATATATATATATATATATACTATACTATAGTATATTATATATATATATAATATTATACTACTAAAATATTACACAATAAAGATTGTATAACATACTTACGATATATATCCTATACGATATATTGATAGGGTATATGAATATATTGACATACTACTATACAACTATTATATAATACTACATACCATGATATTGTGATTTTAATACGAATATAGCTCGTATATAATTATTATACTATTAATATGTCGATTACCTATACCTTATATTACTTGATAGCTATCATAGTTATAATATAATAAACTATCTATACGCGTGGATCATTCGGTAAGCGACAAAGTGCTGGCAAGGGCCGCCGGGTTCGATCCCTAGTCCGGATCCTAGGTAGAAATTACCTAGAGATGTTACCGAGGTGTCAACTTTTTAATAAAAAATAATAAGAATAAATAGATAAAGTCTCTATAATCATCTTATATATATATTAGAATATTATATATATATATATATATAATAAATAAGCCTATATAATATATATATATATCAGATATAGTCCTTTTTAAATATTGAAATGCACCTCTTAACGTGACGGTGAAGGATGGTAATTATTTATCGTTATCATATTTTTATAACCAAATACATTAATAATTTCTAATGAAAGATTTACGCGAAAAGCAGAAGGGTAAGAAACGGGAAATATTAATATATATTTAATATATACTATATTAAATATATTTAAATACTATATAATATACTATACTATATTATTTATATATATATATATATATTATACTATAATATATCTAGTATATATATATATACATATAATATATATAATAATATATATATATATATCATATATACTATATAGTTTATCATAGATACACTATATATATAACTATTATAGTATAGTAATAAATATCCTAAATATATATATAGATCAGCTATATATATATAATATATATATATATATATATATACTATATATATATTTATATATATATAAATATATATATATATATATATATATATATAATAATATATATATAATAATATAATATATATAAATATATTAATTATATATCTATATACGTATTATATATATATATTACATCTATATATACTATATATATATACTATATAATATTATCATAATATATATTATTATAGATATAATTATATATAATATATATAATATTTATATATATATAGTTATATATTATAATTTTGTTTAGATATTTATAAAGATAGATATTAAAAATATATAGATAAGAAATTTATAGATCTCTAAAAATACCTTATATTAAATAAGTATATATATATATATTATATTATATATATATTAGTACTATATATATTATATATAGTATATAGTTATAAATATTATATTATATTCAAGCCATCTTTTAACATTAATTTGAAATGTTACGTCATTAAAAACTAAATATTATTAAAAAAACAAAAAAAAATTATTGATAATTTTATATATAAAAAAAATAACTAATTCCATTCTAAAGAGACAAATTATAATGTTTTATTTTTATAAAATTAACGTTTACCAACGAAATATCTGAAATCTGGTTTTATGGTATGCATCTTTTAAAGGTAATGGTAGTAGAACTATATTACGCAAGCAAAGAATATTTTATTTAAATTGATGGCAAAACACACACACACACCAACACACCACACACACACACACACTACTATATCTAAATATATAAAATACCCTTATCTTTATATCTATCATATATTTTTATATATATCTTTATAGATTTTTATTTATATAAATACTTCTTTTATATAATATATATAATATATATATTATGTAGATTATATAATTATATAATATACTATATATATATAATATACTATATGATATATATATATACCAGGTATAAATTATATACATATATATAGTATATAGATTATATTATATAATAATACTATATATTATATAGTTATATATATGATATATCTTATACTATTATCATATACTAATAATATATATACGGATATAACTATAATAAGTACTAAGAGGTATATATATGATGCTTATATATATATTATAGTATATATATATATATATATATTATATATAGTATATATATATAAAATTTTAAATTTGTATGCAATATTGTAGGAGATATTTACGTTAGAACAAACTGAGGAATGGCTAAAGAGAAACCCAAGACAACTTGAAGAAGAAATATGGATCAAAGGACTCACGGGAGTTGCACACTCAAATTTCAAAGCCGCGATATATATATTATATATATATATAATATATATAACTGATAACTATAATATAATATATATATTACTATATATATACTATATATAACCTATATATATAGTATATAATATAATATAACAATACTCAATAAAGACACGATAGCCCAGAATAAATAAATCTGTTAGTACGAAGTTAATTATCATAACGTTAATCTTTTACAAATGGTAAGTTAATGATAAAAATTCTATATCGGCTTCAAACAGTTGGTTCAAATGAATGAAAATTAATGTATAGACTGTTAAGGATTATAATTTGAAACAAAAAGATGTAAGAATCATGGCACTTAAATGAACACGAATTTAATAGACGAAGATTGTTTGTGTGTGTTTCTGTGTGTATGTATTAGCCTATAAAATTGTTTTATATTGTTGCCTTTGGTATCTCCTATGTATACATTCTCTTTTTATATTAAAGCGGTGAGACTAAATTTATTTTAAACGTATATATATCTATATATATTATATAATTATATATACTATATATTAATTGAACATATATATACTCTATAATACACTATAATACATACTATATTATAATATACTCGGTATATGGTCTAAATTATATAAAATATAGTTAATATAACTATATATAATATAAGTTATATATATATAATATATATATATATTATAGATATATATTCTATTTATATATATATATATATATATGTATTATATCTTATATATATATATTATATATAATATATATATAAATATATATATTATAATATATATTTATTATATATATAATATAATATATACTATATATAGTAATAATATATATTATATATATATATATATATTGATAATAATAAGTTGTTATAGAATTTTCTAAAAATTCTTCTTCGTATCATTTTAATATTTTGAATCAGAAAAGATTAATCAATAATATTAAAAAGAAACATTTCTGATTTATAAATATTTTCGCTTAAAAGTTCGATCCCAGTACTACGCAAGGCAATCTGTCATTCAAATTCTGATCAATCGGAGCAATTTGTTGCCTTAAAGTCAATCCCTCTTGCATGGCAATTTATCACTTAAATAATATATTTAATGGAAAGTCTGCGAAACTTTTTCCGATAAGAAGTTTCTTTTATTAAGTTTTTTTTGTTGAACTTTTTGATACAGAAGTTAGTTTATCGTGTTAAAAATTTTCCTTCGGTTTTAAACATGTATCTTCTTACAACAGTGAATTCAGGTTAACATTTTCCTTAATTTTGTACTATATATATATATATAATCTATATTATATCAAAATTTATATATTATTATATTATAGAGAAGATTTAAATATATATACTATATATATATTATATATTATATATATAGATACTATAAGTATATATATAATTATAATTTTCTATTTTCCCTGGAATATATATATATATACTATAATAACGATATATATATATATATATATATATAGATACATATATATATATATATATGTAATTATACTATATATATATATAGACCTATATATATATACTATATATATAAGAACCTCTAATAATTTAAAACAAATTGGAGGAGAGAGAAGTTCATACTAATATAAACATTTAATGCAATAACGATTAATTTAAAATAAAAATAAAAATTTTTTAGATACACAAACACAAACACAAACACAAACACATGCACACACACACACACACACACATATATATATATATAATATATATATCTAATAATATATATACATATATATATATATATTTTATATATTATACTAAGACTATGTATATATATATGATTATTATGACAAATAAAAACATAACAATAATATCTTTTATATGCAACTGAAAGTATAATATATAATAATATTAGCTAAATTATATATAGATCATATATATATATATATAAAAATATATAACTACGTAATACTACAATATATATAAAGCCAAGTACGAAGGGAAAAAATAAAAAATAAATTACATTATTTCCCCGGAAAGTGCGATATTAACAAAATTAGTTTTGTGATTTTGAAAGTCTTCCTCTAACCACCCCTGCTTCGGGTTATAAAATACATCTGAAGACGTTGTGAATTATCCATGTCTGCCCTACTGGCAACCTTAATTTAATACTATCTTAATATTAATGCTATAGACTAATAATATAATATATATATACTATATGTATATATATATCATTATAATATAATATATATATATTATTAATAATAACAATATAATATATAACATGTAATGTAATATTATATATGTAGCGTAAGCGGGAATTAACAACGAAATGTATAGATAAGTTTTTCAGACCGAAATCCATAAAAGTAATAGTTAGGAGAATGAGAAAGCGGTAGCAAATTCGGCTGAGGTCATTATTTTTACCAATTATATGATATAATAATATAATACTATAATATAACTATTATATATATATTAATAATATTATGTATATGTATCATAAATAGATATATTTAATAAGTATATAAAATAATAAATTATGTAAAAGTCTTGTATTTAATTATATGGAATTTTTGAGATTATATATAATAAGTATTATTCGTTTTTTCTTATTACACAATAATGTAATATGTTTCCTATAACTATTTGTACCCTTCATAACAAGGATAAATACTGTAAATGTACGCTTCTCCTTTACCTGCTCATCCTCTCCTTTAGTCCTTCTATGTGGTATGTATTTCTCTGAAGTACCTATAATATAATATAATAATTAACACCTAATTATTGTATATAATAAGGTGAAAGAAGTGAATTTAGGAAATATATATAAGTTTAGGTAATACTCTTCAGAGTCAATAAGTAAATTACCTACTATATAATTTAATGAGAAATTTAAAAATCCGAATTATCTGATAATAATCTATTTGATATAATTAATCATAACATGCGGATATATACATATAAACCATAAAAGTTACCCAATTTCTGGTGATACATTGATACTTATCTTTTCTTTTATCGTTAAAGTTGCGTAAGTTCAATTCCTAAGTTAAGTTATCGGGAACAATGTCTTCCCCGTATAAAATTTAACCTCCCTATCAATTAAATTTAATTCTATAATCTTCATTGTAATTCGTTGACCATTTCAGGATATATGTAATATAAGATTGGCGCGCTTATAATATTAACTATAATTACTGAATACCTATCCCTTTTATGTTATGAATAAATAGTTTTCTTGAATTTAAGGATATCTTGTAAGAAGTAATATAACTAAAAAGAGTATGTAATATCTTGCTAAATGAGTTCATCTTTTCATGTAATCATCTGGTCTCTTTATTGATTGAGTATCATCAAACAGCGGGCGGTATGACTGATGATTTGTTTTGAACTTATGTTAAAAATTTTCGCTCACGCATAAAATTCAGCTATATTAAAAGGTATATAGCAATAAATAATAAATTTCTTATATAGTATTTTTTTATATTAAATATAAGCATAATAATTGTAGGTAATAGTTGATAAATATATATATATAGAGTTGAATTATATTTCTATTTTATTTAAAATCATTATCTTATACCGCCAAATTCTGTATGAGTGGGAGTGGTGATGCAGCTAGCAGTTAGTGTTGTTTATGTTGGTTGAGTTGTGTAGTGATGTTGTGATATAGCTGAGTTGACCGTAGAAAAGTCAATTAATATTAACTAATTTATAAATATTATTAGAAATAGAGTTATTGCCGAAAAACACCGAAAGAACCCAATAAATAACCGTATACTCCTCTAACTTTCTTGCCTAGAGACTAAATTAAGGTACCGAAAATTCCGATACCTATCCCTTTTATTAATCTATCACTGTTGTGCAACCAGTTCAAAAGAAAAAGAATAAATAATATAACAATTATTGAATTTAGGAATAGGAACGAAATTAGTATTATATATATAAGTCAAACAAATGCCTATGGGGTTGGGTAGCTAACGCGTGGGCGTCATACACCCCTGTATTTTTAAATGTCAAAGAAAAGTTGGATGGAAACGTGCTAGGGAGAGAATAAATGTGAGAATATCTCAGTCAATAATTCATATAGATAGAGAAAGATGCTACAGGAATAAAAATAGAGGGGTAGGATCTGCGAACAAATTGGAAGGTTATTAGCAAGTGATAGCACGAGGGGAGGGTTTAAAACGTTGAGCAAGGCTAAGCGTGGCCCTGATATAGGCGCAATATATGAGGCGCTAGAAGAGCAATTGAGCAGCTGTGAGGTTAAATATGACCAATATGCTGCTTAATTAACGGTTTGCCCGGCAACTATAACCAATCTAAACAAAAACCCCGCGTCATCTATGTGCCATGTTCGCTGCTGCAACTCCGAAACTTTTAATGAAGCTAGCGCAACAACGAGAAGACCACAAATCCATACGCATTAATTATGTTTCATAACAACAATCTACATACGACTGATAAATAACATTATATGATATATTATAGGGAATTCGGCTTGATTTTACAATATATCGTGGGTTAACCTGTATAACAGACGATAAATATGGATAGTAATATAAATAAATATATACTATCTAATAGTATTATATAATATATATAATTAATATAATTATATGATATTAGATGTTTAATGCATTTCATACACATAATTACTCACTCAGTATAATATCATAATAAACAATCATATATATATATAATAATATTAACATTATATAACTAACATACTCATACAGTAATATAATACGTATAATTATAGTATCTAATTAAGTACAATTATACCCGTCTTTAAACACTATAATAATCAAAATAATAAATAGATATTTATCATATAAAACAACAACATCAACAGACACCAGTCAGCGACAAACCACAACGGAACGTATCTAGATAAATTAATATCAATATACATTAATGCAATCAATCTATGAACTAACTCTAATCACATAGGATAACGCTTATAGGTGAACTATAATATCAAATATCACTATTCCGTCTACCAATAAATACCAATGAAGTAATTTAATAGTAATAAGTCCATATAATACAATAATATCAACCTAATCAATATATTCAATGATTCTAACACATAATAATCATAATAATAACATTCTATTATATTCATTAATTCCTCTTAAGTCTCTACTATGAGAATAGTTAATAGCTTCACTAAGTATCTCACTATCCAAAAACCTATATTAATCATTATTATAATTAAATTAAATAAATAATTAATTTAATTATTATATATATTATTATTATTATATTTAATTATATTTTATAATATTTATTATTAATTGATATTATAATTATTAATAATAATTATATATATAATTATTATTTATATATTATAGTAAATTTAAATATTACTATTTGATTTATTATTTAATTATATAAACTGTGCAATTATTCAGTTTTATTTAATTTAATTAATTTATTATATAATTAAATAAGTATATAAGTTATATATATATATATCTGCTAAAGATCGCATACACTCTGTATATATACATCTATACTTATAACTCATAGCTGACGACCTAGATATAATATTAGTATCTATTACTATTTATTATATAATAGTTTATAATATCAATAGCTTTATATATATATTATAATATATATATATACTATATATTATATATAATATATATATTATATACTCATATATATTACAATATAGAAAAAAAAGAAGAAACTGTCCTTTTGATTCTTTTTCGATTGTTTTTAATTAATTTTCGAATTTACAAAACAAGAGGAATTTATAGAGTTTCGTATTTCTTTTCGATTTTCAAATATTTTCTTTTGTATACCAAAAAATTATTTAACTATTTAAGTTACCAAATAACCAATGAAATAATGATCAACATTAATTTTCTCTCATCTCTATTATAATATATTATTATTATTAATATTTTATCTTTAACTTATTAAATTATTCAATTAATTAATAATATTAATTAAATAATCTATTATATGTTATTATATAATTTAATTATATTTTAATAACATATTATTATTATCTATATAATATGATTAATTATTTATGCATTATTATTAAGTAATTATTTAATTTTAATTAATTAATTATTATTTAATTATTATTTTATTACTATATTAATATTTTATGCACTAAATTTACTAAGTTAAATTATAATGTAATTACTTGTGAATTAGCTAGATTAATCCCTTATTTTAACTGTGCTTCAATGTGTTTTAAATAATGGTATCTATTTAAGAATCAAGATATGAAATGACTTAAAAATTGAAAAAAAGAATGTGCATAATTATAAAGGTAAAATGAATAAAAATGTCCGATATCGGCGTTGATACTTGTATGGAAGAGATTGAAGTGTATCAAGATGGCAGGCTCGCGGTGAGTTGACACTTTGCCACATTATAAAACACAGAAGCTATGCTCAGACATCCAGATTTTCAAAGAGCAGCACCTATGCCGCCCTCCTTCTTGAGCAAAAGTTGATGGTCTGTCACAGAAGCACAGCATATATAAAGAATTGAGTGATATTTGATAGTGAAGGCGAACAATAGAGGTGGATGTGCCAAGGGAACGAACTTGAATGGTGCCCCTCAAGGTTGTGGCTAAAAAGAGTAAAAAATTACCCAACTACAAGAGCAAAAGCATCTCTTGACCTGGTACGTAGGTTTAAATCATACACTTCATCCACCCCGCAAATGTAAAAAAATCGGTGCAGATCGAGCGAAGGATAGATGACCCATCTATTCGGAATATGTGGAGTCCCGCTGACGTAAGCGTCATCAACCCGACCGTGAGTAGAGACAACCTTTTTCTAATTTGAACGGTAAGTGTGTATTTAGCTCTTTCTTTACCAATGGTCAAAAGAAAATTTCAAATGAGTCAAGAGAGATTGTAAAATGAGCGTACCATATGCATGTAGTCACAGAAATTAATATAGTTTAATTGTTATCATTGAAAGATAAAAGGATTTAGTGAGTGTTAAATAATTTACAAACCTTTCATTGAACTCCTCTTCCTGAGAAGAAGAGGAAACATCTCAGGAACCCCGATCCCGCAAAACTTAAGCCAGGCGAGGAAGAACACAACCAACGACAGACAGACATGTCAAAGGTTGTTGTATGAAGATGCAAAGAAAAGAGCGCAAAACGGATGCGAAAGCATGTGGAATCAGAGTGAAAACCGCTGAGGAAATCAACCTAGAGCATGACAGAGCTCATGCACAAGCGGGAGGATAGTAGCCAGAAACAGAGAAACTGGTCAGGGTGTTTGCCACAGTCCTGGTGAATGATGGGACGAAGTTCTATGAAGCTAAACATCGCCAGTTGGGGCAGCGGGCCCTAGAGGGTCATCCCCTGGGACCGAGATGCAATAATGCCTAGGGAATGCGAGCAGGAAAGGTCATTCGAAAGGTAAGTGCGGTACCTTAAGTGCTTAGAGGAGAATTTATTTAAACACGAGAAACAGTTCGAATCTACTGATATAATGAACAAGTGCTCGCTCAACAAATCGGTACAAATTTTGAAGGGTTAAGAGAAAGAAATTATTAGTTAGCGAACAAGATATGATTGACGAATCTCCTATCTCACCAAATACAAAGACTTATTAACGAGGTATCGTTCAAACTTTACATATCGCACCGCGAGAGGGGTTGCATTTTCTATTAATATACGCAATATCTGCATTATAACTCATTCAGAGTAAGATGTCTTGTAGTGAACTTTTCATATCGCCCGTGAAAAGCTATAATTGCATTAATGTAACATGCATGAATATTTAGGAAGCACTTTAATTCGACATTGTGCGAGGTTCTACGTATACTGTCGTATTCTTACTATTTCGCTGTCCCTAGCCTGAGACTCTCATTTCCACCTCCCCTTCCAGGAAAGAGAATATAACTTAAGATGAAGGCAATCTTGCTATTATTTAAGTATGACGATAAACATAAGAGAGAAAAGGGTCGTGATTGTGTATGACAGCATACTACATACAAAATATATAATAACGTAATTGTAGTACTCCAAACTCCATGTGTGGTTCTAGTGTGCCAATGTCATAAATAAGCGAACGAAGCATTGTACTCCTATACCCACTAGGTACAGCAATTGAGAGTAAGACCTGTGAAGGCATGACGGTCTAACAAACCGATGACTGACAAAGTTCTTCTTGGGCGATAAAAGTACCGACTCGTATGCTCACCATGAGGAGTTCTATTATATAGATTTACTAATTCCCGAAGTGAAGAAGGGCTTGTCTTTGCCTTGCCCTAGAAAATAAATTGTAAGAAGTTTCGTCAACATTACACTTTTACCGCTCAGGAACTCAGTAACTCTTCTAAATTCCTAGATCATCACCAAGAAATATTTACGTCGAAAATTTCATTCAACAATAATTTAGGTAATAAATTGATAGCATAAAAGGTCTAGAAAAATAAAAAAATAAATGTAAATATAAATATAAACGTTAAAGCTGAAAAAAATTATAAATTCAAATAATACAAATTAAATAATTAAGGAAACAATCTAAATAATTAAAAATAAATAATTATCCTTCAGGTTAATACTCTGTATGATTATACAACAAAAGATAAACGGCGTAAATAATCACCATGTTAATACTTGTTATATGCAGCTTTCGGTAAATTATTGTGTGAATTGTTCATAGCTAAAGTATAACGCCGTGACGAGTATTAATAATGAGAATGTGTGTGTAAGATAGAAGGGTCTGACCGTATTGTAGTGCCTAGTATTATGAAGAGTTTGGAATACATCACGCACCAAGTCTGATAAGATGAACGGACGCAGCAGGGTAACTGCAGAGCAAAGACCATCTCGCAAGACAGAAATACATGCGCTGCCTTTCTGATAGTGAGTACCAATAATTGACTTTCACTTTTAGTACTAATTATATGCATAGAGCGATCCGTGTGACATTTGACTGCGTAGTTACACATATAAGTAGATAATTTTACTATCTAATAATTAGAATTTGCAACCTACGGACTAAAGGCTTATTGGAGTCAACTTCTAATTGAATAATTAATGTAGCACTTCGCTGTTCACTACTTGCTGGTGCCCATAAATGGATCCATATTTTGATAAAATATCACTATTCACTCAAAAGAACATAAGGATATAGTAATCTATGGAAATGTCACCTCAAAAACATGAAAAAAACTGAACAACTGCATTAGACACAGAGATAAATAAAAGAAGGAGTGAGGTAATATCCATTAGCGCTATAAACAACCCAAGTGAATTAAAACTCTCTGAAGATACTTACCTAATCACAGAATTCCTAAAAATACCCTGATGCTTAAGAGACCTTTAAGATGTCCGTACTACAATTAGACACAACATCTATAAATATACAAACATATATTTTTTATATGCGTAAAAGCTAAAAATCGGAGGTTGTAAGTTCTGTCCAATATTATTTTATAATAATAGTAAATTAATAAGATAGTATGTAATAAGTGTCGGTAATACATATTACAGACATCGGAATACATGATCATAGCTTAAATTTGCTCTGCTTAGGCTAGGATTAAATTGTGCGAGGAAAGACGACGTGATAGGGCGTACGCAGAGGGGAGTCCTATTGCTATAACATAATTCCATAAATCAATCTTAACTCTCTCCATCTATAATGGTAAATACAAAATTACGGTTGTCAAAGAATGCCTAACTTTATAATAATGAATAGTAGGCGTAAGGTGTAAACCTGGAAAAATGCCAACGAGTTGGAAATATATTATACTTGTAAATAAATATAATTTAATCTATGCGTACCCATAATAACAATTAACGTTACGTTAAATCAATAATTAACCGAACTTTGTTTAACAATAAAGTGCAATATATAACATAAGGGAAAAGAAAATTAAGGTGTCTAAATTTATTATTATATGATTTTTTTTAGATTATTTCCAGATATTATATAATATAATACTATAATATATTTCAGTGAAAATAGTAATTTAATAAGTAATCTTAAATACTCCTAATATATAATATATAATATATTTGAATTTATTAAGGATATCCTAAGATACTGAAGTAAAGTACGGTTACTATGGATAAGGAAGCTCCAAAAGAGTAATCTAATCTTTATATATAACTAATAGCTAATTCAAACCTCGGTTATTAATTATACGCTACAAGTAGAAATGAAATTAGGTTAAACGAAGTATGCAATCACGGATATAGTATATAATAATACATAATACCTATATAAGTACCACATTACGCATGTTGCAACAAAGCCTAATCTATAAGAATAGAGTACTGGCGTATCCATAAAGATAAGTCTTAATAATTATAAAGTAATACTAACTGTTTAACCTAACTATTACTATGAACATCGAATTTTATCCTATAATTCTGATAATAGTTGTAGTTAACCACATTAAGGCCACATGAAGTATGTAAATTGTATTGCTGAGCTACATACGTTGAGTACCTATATTAAATTAAATGTGAGTAATACTTATTTATTATCATTAAATTTAGTGAACAAAATCTAATAATTATTAAAATGATGGTTTAGCTAATAACAATTTTTGTCCGGTTAATATTACGGCTACTAGAGTTATATAATATAACTAATACCATAATAGATGAATATTATAATCCACACTCTAGAGCAGAGATTCCCAATTCATTATAAATCTTATGCTAATAATACTAATTAGTTATAATTAATAATATATAATATACTATTATATATAACTATTTAATTAACTATTATTAATTATATAGTACAAATAATATATTATTAAATGAATAGATTATAACTAGTAATACTTATGTGATGTGTGTAATTTAGATATGTTTATATTTAGCTAAGTGTTAGTTAATATGAACTTTAATACTTAAGTTCTAGTATCTGGTTCTCTAAATACGTTTTTAAGGTTTTCCATTCATTAATTCCTATTGGCTTTGAATTAACTGTATAATAATATTGTTATAATCATTAACTAAGTACTACTACAGCAAATAATAATAATTCGATAACTCTAATATATATTATATACAACTTAATTTCAATTACCATAGCTACTATTAATATATTATAATTATGATAATATTATATATGTGATATATATATATGATAATTTAATATTTATAATTATATATTATTATATATAATCTTATATTATACTTAATATATATAATATCTAATATAATATAATTATATATCAACAGGATGCATATAGTACGATATATAATTATATTCAGTTCGCCTCAATATACGATAGATATATTGTCAGGGTACAATGTGGATTGGTCCGCCAATTGTGGTTTTTACAGAAAACACCCACGAATTGAAATAAAACCCCTAGAAAACCCATTAATTTGTTTTTTTTTCAAAAAAAATAGATAAAATTATAAGAAAAAAAGAAAGAAAAAATTGTTTTTTTTTAAAAGAGTTTAAATTTTAGTAATATTAACTAATAACATAATGCGTTTAATCTTTGATTAATTTGCAATTAAAATATGAATTTAAGTTTTTTCTAAATATTTACTATAACTACGAATATTGATTTATGTGCTGTGTTAAACTCAGTTTGGAAAACAAATTTTATTATAGATAATTTTAATTATCCTATAATACTTAAACTCTGCCTAAATATTATATGGACACTTTTATGTAACACCCATAGCCTTATTCTTACTATCATATATATACATAAAAGTACCAGAATATGGTCAGCTACCCAAATGTTAGAGAACAACACCCTACTCCATAGAGAGGACTCAGAATACTTGAGTATGATGCGACGAAGCTTAGATCTGAAGCTGAATAATTACGTAGTTACTCCTAGATTATTGGCCCAAGAGATATTTGATTGAAATTGAGACGTATTTCCAATTAATTATTCCACCATCTTTAGTGAAAGGACAATAAATAATTTAATATTATTTATATACATAAGCTTCAATGCAACATAGATAATGGGTAAATAATTAGTTATCTTAATAGAATATGCCCCTAATGAAGGTGCCGAATTCCTCAAATGGTTGTAATAGTATAGCCTTAAGAGAATTCAGCTTATATAATACTTTGACTGTCATGTAATCATGGAAATTCAATGACATAATATATAGCGATATAGTATAATAGTGATTATATTAATAAATATATATATATAATTAATATTAATATAATATATATTAATATAATATATATAATAATATATCTTATTATAATAATATATATATATTAATATTAATAATATATATAATAATAGTATAATATAATATATAATATAAATATATTATATATATATATATAAAGATCAATAGTACTGATTTATTTATATTAACTACCTCAGAAGATGAATGATGAATGATGGAATGTAGTTGACTGGATATATAATTTAGAATACTTGACTAATATATGATCGTATATATATTATCGCATTTGATGTAGTGGAGGAGACTTAATCTATTAAGGTAGTCTGAGTAGATTATGTTAGAATTAATATTTTGGTCTATTTGAGCCTGTTATTTACATTTAGAAATTTAATATTTTTGCCTTAATATTCTGAATTTTCTTTTTTACGCAAGTTTTGTAAATAATCCAGTGTTTCTCTGATTTACTTAGTGTATTAATATACATATTCAGACTATTACTATTTCTATTCTTACTAAAACTACCATCACTAGAGCTCCTATAATAAATTGTTCTACTCACCCCTGGGTACCATTGGGATTTTATTTATTAATTTCCTATTTCAGTTATTTATAAGATTATATATATATTTTATTCCAATTATTTAAATTATATTAATTTTATTAATCATATTGTACTGATGAATTATCATCATCATAATATCGATAAAACAACAACCACGATATTTGTGAATATATAATATAATACATATATATAAATATTAATTAATAAATATATATATTATATAATTAATAAATAATTATATATATTAATATATATATATAATATATATATATATATATATAATTATATATATAATATATTATACAATAATATTAATATTATAATATCATATAATAAATATATAAGTATAAAATAATAAATATTATATATTAAATAATAACTAATATATATATATATTTAATATATACATATATTTGATATATTATACAATATATATAATTATACGATTACGTTAAATTATTCATCGTAAATAATTACATAACTGACATATATATAGTTCATAAATTTGAAAGACTAATAAATGAGAACAATATGAGTCTTAGAAATTATCCAGTGTCTAATACATTTCAGAAATTGAAGGAGCCACATTTCATTATTCAACAGACAAAGACAACCTCTGCTGAGATATTATTGACAAATCTCAGGACATAGTGGTTCTCGTGTTCCAGTGGTCTTTCGTAGAGAGATAGATAATCAAACCAACAATATCACCATACTCTGACTAACAACCCTGTTTGCCGTGGAGGTGAACTATGGAAATTTCTTGTGTGTTGTAGAAAAATATTCAGTTAAGCTTATCTATAGTTTTTGACACATAATAACCCAAGTACTCAATGCTCAGCTCGGCCGGATGAATGATTGTAATTTAGTACAAGGCTCTGTAGAATTTCTAGAGCATAAATAGTTGGCAGCTCAAATGGTTAATTCCAGAACTAATGTTTTAAAAAACAAAATTTTATCTATTAATTATGTAAAAAGGAATATAACCCTATTCAGAAGTCAAGAGGAAAGCGAGGAGGGCCACTAAAAAAGGTAATTATCATATAACAATACCTAAGACATTTGTAGGAATAAATTTTCATACATTAACATTATCGATATATATTAAATAAGCCAACTTTCTAATTAAAAATTAAACTAAATCAATATTCTTTGAAAATATCTTTTCGGCTCTTATTATTAATTATTTATTTTCTATTAGTCTTTCTCGTGACTATCAATTTCTTTCGTGAATCTTTTTAAGAAGAAAAATTTAGAGAATATTTGGCGTTTACAATTGTAATAGCAACTAATGTTCTTGCACATAATTGCTTGGTAGGAGCTAATATTTTTGATAGACCAAATTGATGCTGTGCTGATTGACCGCAATTTAAGACGGACTAAGATGAATGTTTGTTTCCACTTTGACCGACTTGCCCTGTTCCTGCGCGTCCTAAAAATGTGTTAAAAATTTGGGCAGACGGTGATACTTTTGCAACTATGATATATTAAACATAAACAAAAAGTGCATTATGTTATTGAGTATATCTATATGTAAAAATAAGAGAATATAATAGAATTAGTCAATTAAAATTAGTGCAGATGCAGATTCAGATAAGATATGCGAAGATATACCCTCTTTTAGAAGGTGGCAAATATGGTACCATAAAGTAGGTGAAGAATGAACATAAAATGCGTAAATAAAATGGTTAAGGTCTAGTTGGGTGCCATTCAAATGAAGATTATTACAAAGTGAATAAGATATGCTGTAAATGGTAATGTTCCGACGGCAAATGCTTACAGAATGGGATAGAGTAAATCTACTCGCTGACATTGTTTGGGGTGGTGTGTATGTGTCATAATTTAGGTATGTAGGCCAAATTACATAAGGTGACGTGTAAGTATTCACCTCATGACCTATAGCGCTTTTTACGTACAGCGTGAGAGTGAAATGGAACTCACTCACCAATGTGTCCGTATAGCTTTATATTAATTTCTTAGTTTATAATGCCTACACTCAGCTGACTGATCAATCTTGCAGGTTTCAGTCACTCACTACCAATTTATATATTTCAGGAAAGAATTCCTGCATGGAGTATCGAGCCAGAAAATAAAATATCCGGAAAAACCGGGAAAAAAACAAACAAACCCCAAGGTTTTTTTCAGAATAAAAATAATATAACACGATAAAATCGCCTGGTTAGTTAGGGTATTTTTCGTATAATTAATAATTTTTTGTATACAAAAAATAAATTCATTATTTAATATTATATATACTAAATACTTATACTCTTGCTGATATTATATATTCTAATTATATATATAATTTATTATTAATATATATTAATAGTATATAATTAATATTATATAATTAATTAATATAATATATATATCATATAATATATAAATATATTAGGGGTGTACCGGATTAATAATTATTACTAATATATTATATATATACATTGTTATATTAGTGTGAGTGTGTGTGTGTGATGGTGTGTGTGCTATATATACTATATATAATAGTATATATATATATATATTATATGTATGATGTGTGTGTATGTTAGGGAGTTAAGTGGATGTATTGTGGTGTGTGTGTGTATGTGTATAAATCGATTATATAAATATATACATAAACAAAACTGTGTTAATAAACTGTATACGTAAATGGTGAAAAATCTACAGCCGCAATTTGTCTCTAGTCATTCAATGAATTTGATTGTAATTAATAAAAATATATATTATGGTTTATATTTTAATTTATAATTAATTAATTAATTAGTAATTTTATATGAAATAATATAATTTTTATCTAATTATTATGTAACTTAATTATAAATATTTATATTTATAGTTAATTTAATATTATTAAATTATTATGTATAGAGTCATGTTAAATTAAGAGTATATATTAGTATATTTAATATAAGGGTATGATATATAATTTACATTAAATAATATGATTAATTAAATTATATAATATATATCACATTATATTATTATATTATTTATATTTATTAGTTTAACAAGATCAGATTTACTTGATTATTCTTCTTCTTGGGATTATTTTCTCCTGATTAATTTTGGAACTCGATAGTTTTCAAATTAAATAAGTGACCTATAATTTATACATTTATATAAATTTAGCAGACTATCTCTCTAATAGGTTTTTAAAGTAATATTCTTTTTTTTACTCCTATCATTCCTCCATAACTATTACTCGGATATGAATCTTTCTGTCTATCTAATACCGCTCCAATTACCTTATTATGACAGAAAATATAAATATTCTGAAGATTTTATAAAAAGTTGCGTTTTTTTTTTTTGATGTTAGGTAAAGAGGGGGGATGAGAGGTTGGGTAACTAATTTTCTAATTTTTGTATCTATCATGATAACGTTTGAAATGACCGGTTAATTTGTAATATAAGCGAGTTTAATTCTCTAAATGTCCAACTATGAGTCTCACTATAAATATTATATATATAATATATATATATCTTGAATAAAATATATAACTAATATAATAAAATATATAAATAATAAATAATATAATTAATATAATAAAAATAAATATTAAATTTAATAATATAAACTATATATAATATATATATACTAAGTACATATAATATAATACATATAATAATATAATAAATAATAAAAATGACGTCCTATAATAATTAGGTTCATACACACTTAACCATTGCCGATAAATGCTCCAGCAATTCACTCTCCTAAATAAAAACTTATGCGGATCCTAGTTCTCCAGATCCTACATTCCAGATATAAATTAGATTATGCCAACCCTTTTAATCAGTAGTGCTCTTACCCTAAAATAATCCCGGTAACTTCCGAAGTGCAAAAAATTTGCTTTCAATAAATATAACAAGGAATTTTCTGAATTATCAAAATCAGCAGATCAATACTATAGTTTAATTAAATATACCAAATTTGCTTTTCTTCTCTATAAGATTATTAGTGCAACAACATAATATATATATATTATAATATTATATATATATTAATATTATAATTATTTAATTAATATATTTATTATAATAATAAATAATATATACTAAATATATAAATATAGTATTAATAATTTAACTTCATTAATTCTATGATCATATTAAATATATAATATGCTAGTAATATATAAGAATATAATATAACGTAACTATACTATATATATATACAATATATATACTATATAATATATATATAATATACTACGATTCGATAATTATATATAAAATTAATTAATCATAAAAATCTAATTATAGTAAGTTAATAATTTCTTATTGATAGCTAAGCTTTCATTATATATTCGTTGATAGCTAGACAAGATGATGGTCAGCTTACCTGAAAGGAACTGCCTTCCATAAAATAAAAAAAAGCGCTTGTCTTCCCTGAGTAACAACAAAGGCCAAATTAATGACTATAAAAGTCGATTACGCCTCTATAATTCTTTTAAGTTGCCCTTGATTGAATTCTATAATCTATGAAACATCTAATTCCTAGTATTATGATTCCATCCTATGTCTAAATGATACCCGAACTCTATAAACAAAGGTATTCGAAGCTGTTATCTTATCTGGAGGCAATCGATATGTTCCCGATGAAAGACAGTCTTTCAAATAAAGCGCTAATCTTATACTCCATCATACACACGAACCGTCCAATCGCCCAAGTTCCCATAGAAAAATCTCGATTTTCTAGTTACATTTTGACACCGCTCCGTGCCTCCGAAATTAAAATAACAAACAATAATACTCTCAGAACAGGCACTTTCTCGGTTGAGATCCTTCTCGTTATTACAAAATATTAGATATGATATCATTCATCGGTTCAAGCTGAGAATGTGACTCTTAAGGTACGTTGCAGGACCACCTACGAAATTATTCTTGGTCCTCTCTCTACCAAATTGGAGATTACTGAACCCATTAACGTTTAAATTATAATACCACCATTAGTTACGAATCATCTCAACACAGGCCTAAGTGGACTCAATTTCTTCCTAACAAATTAATTAATTACATTTTTCAAACTATATGTGAAGCGGAGTATTTACGGCTTAAAAAACTAAACTTTGATCTTCTAGGCCTGAAGGTAAGCGAGTGGTGGTTACTCCAATAAGCTCTCATAATTGAATATATCTACGGTGTACAATTCCGCTTCTAATAATCAAGGATCAGAGACAACCCCAGGCTTTCCAGGTCAATACCTCTAAAACAATAACTTAACAGTAATTGGAACCTAAATACTCTAAAATAATCTTGCGTCCACCCATCAAATTATTCTGGCTTTAGCAATTGCTACAGCTCGTAATCTGGCTACCGAACAAAATTATCAAGCATTTGGCGTCATTGCAGATCTTCAATTCCAGACAATCAACAAGGTATGATGATAATAAGTGTTTCGTATAATATGATATAGAATTGAAGTAGACAAATAAAAAAAATTGAAATTAACATACCATAATTTATATTTAATGTTATCTATAATTACCCTTATAAATGTAACAAAGGTAGTAAAAAGATTAACATAATGTTTTAATTATCTTTAACTATATACTTTATTTTTTTAATGTATAATAAAATTGAATATAATAATTAAGAATAATAATTAGGAAATCAATATATTATATAATTATACACTAAATTAATCCTAATTAATCAATAAATTATATCATTTCATATAATATTTTAATTGTAATTATTTTTATATAATAATACTAATTAAATTAATTCATATATATATACTAATAATATACTAGTAAATATATATTAATATAATAATATATATATAATAATATAATATAATATTATTATTAATCTATTATAATTATAATTACGATAATAAATTTATATTATATAATATATATAATAATTTAAATATATATATATAAGATATTAATAATAGTCTAATATAAATAATATATTTATTAAATATCATATAATAAATAATATATATATTTATTTAATATAATATCTATCGTTTATTATTATTTTTCAATCTTTTTAATAGATCCTACTAGTAGATATCACACATAAGTTTCTTTTTTCTTTAGTGAAGACGTTATCATTTAATAATATGCATTACTAACCGATTAATAAATATTACCGTATATATTAGAATAATATTAATATAATTTAAATAATAATTATATATAATATATATAATAATTATATTATTATATATACATATCAATATTTACATAATAATAATAAATATAATAATTCTACTATGATATATATTTTAATATATTTAAAAATATATAATAATAATATGTCGAAAGTGCAACAAACTGGGCTTGAAAATAATTAAACCTTTCAACTCCATATAGAGTACCGTAAATGGTTCGATTGCCATTACTGTCACCGGAAATAACATTTCCCCTTAGTTCTTATAGATATCACTAACAACGATGCGATTCACAATAGTCAGAACTATATTAGGTATATAACCCCCCCCCCTATCATTTCCGTGTATTAACCCGCAGAATTATCACACTACCCCGACGCATCTTCTGTTTTATATTATAGTTTAAATAATTAGGTTTACACCAATATATATACACCTATGAATCACAACTGCATCGGAAGTGCTATAGAGGAAGGCGAGGGAGCGAATATATACTATGTCCCTATACAGTTCACCGTCCTCACATCAATCCCTCCAGCACGCTACAAGGTAAGATTATATGTGATGGTAATCTGATAAGGATAGGAATACTTATATAATCCATTACCTTACTTTCACAGTACTTATTATAATTTCCAGACCTACTTATATATATATTATATTAATACTATATTAATATATACATGAATATAATATATATATATATATTAAATTAAGATAATATAATTTAAATAATAAAATATAATATTTATAATAATAATATATATTATATATTATAATAATAAAATATATATATTTAATATATATAGATTAATAATTGTATGTTTAAAATAGAGTATTCGTGTTATAATTCTTTCTCGGGTAGGTAGCAATTATGTCCGAGAATTAAGTTTTAATGCAGTAATTCCTTATCCCTGTATAAAATTTTTTATTTAGTAATATGATGGTGTGCCGCGGGTGTAGTGTGTTGTGTATAATGGTACGCGTGTATATATATGTTGAGTTGATAGTACGTTTTATGAGTATTCCTATAAATTTTGGGACGTACGTTTACGTGACATAGGATACATGACCTGATTTAATCGAAAGTAAATATCGTAATAGAGATCGACTATATCGATTATTTAATAAATATTTTAAAAATAAAGAATATTACAATATTCGCAAATCTATTCGATTATTATATTTTTACATCAAAATAAGTATATATTAAAATATGTTTCAAGATAATATCCAATATAATTTGTCAGTAAGTTGTATAATACAGAATTTAATAAAACATTAACTTCATAAACAATGTTGTGATAATAATTGCTATAACAAGCTTTGCTCGTCATATAGATTATGTTTATAAATTTCTTATAATAATAGGTTTGATGGTACACTTTTTTCTTACTATTCCCTGCCATAAATGCAATAAGATGACAGTAGTGCAAATATACACAAGCTTTCAAGCAAGAGAGAGACAATCATGTATAGATAATTAATTGTATTAATATTATAAAATATCCTCCAGATTTGATAGGCACGATTACACAGGTTTTAGAAACAACCATCAACAGATAGTACACTAAAATGAATACATTTTTGAAGAAATAAAATGAATTATTCTTTCGATTTTTTCTAATTTCTATATATAATAATAATAAAAATTTGAGGTTAGAAAAAGTGAGACAAAAAAAAATTGATATAGAATTAGAATAGTCATGTAGATGTTATATTTTTTTATTTTATTTTTATCCAACAGCAGAAATGATGTTGTTAACAGATTTATGGTGCAGTCTTTCCCTGGTATATATCAAAAGTATCAGTAATGTATCCTTTAATGAAGTAATATTACATAGTTCGAAATTTATACAGTTTAAATATACCAATAATTATATATATAATAATATAATATATTAATTAATATTATATATATATATATATATTTTAATATACTTAATATAATATATATAATATAAATAAATAATAATAATAATATAAAAAATAATAATGTATATATTAATATTAATATATAATATAGATATATATATATATATATATATAATATATATATTATACTGATAAAGAGAGTAAGGAGAGATAGATGGATAAAATGATAATGAATGAGCTGAGAGGCTTTGGGGGAAGTTGGAAGGGTTTTGGTGATCGAGATGTAAATTGAGAGAGAGAGAGAGAGAGAGAGAGAGAGAGAGAGCAGTAAATTAATGAAATATGAGAGAGAGAGAGAGAGAGAGTGTGTGTGTGTGTAGATGTGTATGCAGTTAGCTTGAGTGAGTTAGTAAAGAACGTAGATATAGTGATATATATGGTTACAGAGAGAGAGAGAGTGGAAGAGAGATAACAGAAACAATTAGGAGAAACATTAAAGAGACTATCTTTCGTTGATTAGTACGTGCGATGAGAGAATATATTGTAACTTCATTTTCCGAGTTAGTCAGTTGACAACAAGTCAAATAAAAGTGTTTGTTTAGCGTCTTTTCTGACCATTCCGGCAATTTAATATTTTTATTTTATTTTTTATTTAAATAACGTATTTTAAATTGTGTAGAACAAAATTTATGACTTGGTGAGATTGTCTAAACTAGCAATGTAGTGGTTAGGTACGGTATTATTTATATATATATATATATATATATATATATATATATATATATTATATTGTTATATATAATATATATATAAGAGATATATATATATATATATTGTTATTATTATTATTATATATATTATTATAATATTCAATATATATATATATATATATATATATATATATATATATATATATATATATATATATATATATATATATATATATATAAATATATATATATATATATATATATATATATATATATATATATATATATATATATATATGTTATTGTTATATATATATATATATATATATATATATACATATTTTATATGTTTTCTCTTTTCTTTTCATATAAGATATATATTATATATGATACATACATATATATATAAGATATATATATATATATATAGTGGGGTAATATATATATATAAATATATTATTATTACAAATAACACTATACATATTATTACATACATATATTATTATTATATTATTATATGATATATATTATTCTATGTATTATGATATTCTTTTATCTCTTTAAATATTTTTACATATATATTAGTTATATATATATATATATATTATATATATATATTATACATATACATATACATATTATTATATTGTTATTATTACTATTATTATTATTAATATTATTGTTATTATATACCATATTTATTATATATGATATATATTATACATATACATATATATATTATTATATATACATATAGTATACATATATATATATCTTTTATACATAAAAGTAAATCTATGACCACACCGTACGGTCATTCAAACGGAAAATACTTTTGTGGAAACACTTCGTTTCTTTTATTATTAAGACCAGCCGCAGGCAAAATTATCATCTGCTGGGTGATGGAATATATAAATATGCACGTGATCCAGAAACGACGCCGGTCAAAATATCTAATAATAATAATAATAATAATAATAATAAATAATAATAATAATAATAATACCATGTACAATTAACCACCAGTCACTATATATATATATATAGTATATATAGAATATATATATATATATATATATATATATATATATATGATATTACTATATACATATATATTATATTTATTTTTTATATGTTGTTTTCATGTAATATTTCACTATCATCATAAAGCTTTTAATAATTCATTAGCTAAAGACTTAGACCCTCTTTAATTCTCCTCAACAGTTCCACTTTAAGACAAAGCTGTCTAAATTTTTATATCATGCTAAAAAGACTCTTTTATATACTATTTAACTTCTCTCGGTCATCCATCCATGGTTTATTATCTTTGGTATCATTCCATAAGAAACTTGTAGATTTAATGTCTTCTCTTGTGGTGGTGTTTGAAAGCTAGCAAATTCTCCGTCTACTTTATATTTCGTAGTATTATATTGTATCCAACTCTTGTAATTATATAATTATTATTGTTAAGTAATATTTAATTATCTTATCGATTTTGCATTTTTTTTTCTTATTGCTTTTCATCCGATGGATAAGGGTCGAAGTCCCATATTAAATCCACTAAAGTGGGAGGAAAAAATCAAAAGCGGGTTCGGTTTAAAGGTCTTCGCGTTGCAATGCACGACATTAGAAAGTGTGTAAGTTAAGGGAGGTGTTCCAAACTTTTAATAGTGAAGTACATTTGCTATTGAGCATAGCGGTTAAATATTGGGTCAGAGAGGTAAACAGAAAAGATGAGATTGTGTAGTCAAAACGTCTCTCACGAGTTCTCCCCTAATGAATGATGAATACGTCTAGAGTGCGAAAGAAGTGTTTGTTGTGAGAGAGAGAGAGAGAGAGAGAGAGAGAGAGAGAGAGTAGGAGGAGAGCGATGTAAATAGTTCGACTGGCACAAAAGGATTGGAGAGAGGGAGAGAGTTAAAAAGGTGAATGGCGAAATTCCTAAACTCCCACCATCTGAAAAATGGTTGTGGTTGTGTGAGCGAAACCATCCCAGGGATATGTGACGCAGGGACGTTGTAAAGAAATACCGAGTAACCTCAGAACACTCACTAACCTCTTAGAAGCTTGCTTAAGTAAGAGAAAAAGAGTGTGAACCTTCCAAGCAAGATCACGATAAAAATAAACACTAACAATAATATTAAGAACAGACTAATGTTTGAGTTGAGGGTTGGCCGAGCACCGCACCGCACCAGGGTAAGCGCACCACGCACCGCACCAAAAATCATTTCTATCGCAACGGACCCCACCTCTATGTTTCAATGCGTACCGCACCGCACCTCTATGTTTTAAAAAATTGCACCGCACCAGTACACTGGATTTGTCTGGCGCACCGCACGAAAATGTGCACACCACGCACCGCACCGCACCTGGTGCGTCGGCCCAACCCAAGTTATGAGATTTGAAAGATGATGAAGTAGTTGTGTGGAAGATTATATCGAGTAGACTAACTCCACACTGGGGTATTAAAAATTAATATACTTTCAATAACTCTCATAGGTAGAAGGGAAGGTAGAAATTGATTATTAGATACCAAACAGTTTGCAAATTGATAGCGTAAGTTTCGAGACCACAGAGAAACCGTCAGACCAGGCTTAGATGAGCAGAACAAATCTTTTATAATGTTTATATATATATATATATATATATATATATATATATATATATATATATATATATATTATATTATATATATATATATATATATATATATATATTAGCTATTGCCGTAGCGGTACCTTGATTTATATATTTTTAGATAATGAAAAATAGGGCACATGTGCACTGTAAATTATATCAATGATTTTAGCCTTTGATATTATATATATTATTATTATTATTACATATTATTATTATTATATATATTATATATATTATTATTATATATATATAGTTATTATTATTATTATAAAGAATATATATATTATATTATTATTATATATTATATATTATTAGTTATTATTATATATATATATATATATATATTATATTATATTATTATGCTAATATATATATAATATATATATATATATTATTATTATTATTATTATTATTATTATTATATTATTATATATATATATACATATATTATTATTATTATTATTATATAATATATATATATATATACCCTCTTTCGCCCCACTCCCCTCCAATGAAAACAGGCTAATGCGAGATATTGTACCACCACAGCAGAGTGGACCCATGGTTCCATTAGAAAAAGCTTGCAGTTAAAGCTGATAAACCGTTGTCGCCTGCAGTCTAGCAAGAGATCAGTCTGGGGAAAAACATCTTTGGCAGTGGGTGGAGGATGGTTTATTGATTTTAAATTTGTATTCTTGAATTCTAGAAGGGAGGGATGGAGCTCAGAACGGAGACGTGACAGCATTTCGCTGGTTTGACAGTCCAAAGTATTCTGTAGGGTATATTTCTTGTGGACATCTTTGAAGTATGGTGTTATTTAAATATGTGTTGATCTTTCTTAAGTTAATTTTGTGTGAATGTGTTTTGTAATGGGTGAATCTGGAGGTTGGGGGGGGGGGCAGATAGGGTGTTGTATGTGTTAAAAAAGTATTATAATTATGATGGTATGATTTTTTTCATTCTGGGTGTGGGTTGTTGTAATGTTTGATGCAGAGGGTAATTTGCTGTAAAATTGACAACCTATGTCAAGATGGACTTTTAATGGTAGAATTTTTTGTTTGTTAGTAGATGACGAATGTGGGTGAAGGGAAGGCAGCCTGTTATTTTTCTGAGAGGTTTATTTCACATGGTTTCTATTTTCTGAATATTGGATTATGATATTGTGGGTGCCCAGGTGGGTGATGCATATAATTTAGGAAGGGGCGGATGTATTGTACGAGAGTTTCTTTATGTTGGATAAAGTTTGTTCCAGCTATTGTTTTCAGTGCACTTAAT
>JABUQX010134587.1:10000-12710 GCA_015478945.1 Trachelipus rathkii | reverse complement strand
TACTATAATATAATATATATATATATATATCATATCATATTATATATATATATATATATAATAATATATATATAATATTATTCTTGTTAAATTAAATATTTTTTTTATATTTCATAATATCCTTATCCAGTATAATATTTAAATGAAAATTATGTCCAGTAAAAATCCGAATCACTAATTTTTCACTCACAGTATTTTTTGCCCGCGAAACTAAAAATGTCGTGGTATAAATTTCCGAACCCAAGTGGAGATCTTAATAAAAAAGAAGCGCTTTTTAAATATTTGCAAAGAATCCAAAAACATATCGATTGTATTTAATGAAATTGGGGGGGGTTACTATGGGAAAAAAAAATGTGCGGCAAGGTTTAGGTTAGTTAAGGGACTGTGACATATGGTAGACATTCAAAGAAGCTTGCAATATAATCTATTTAGGGACCAATACCATCCATTACATGATAAAAAAAAAAAATTGTTAAATATAGATTTTACAGCCCCCGATCCGTTTTCAAAGTATCTTGCCTGTTGGAAGAAAACTGTTATAAAAGATATAACCACATTTCCCAAGTACATAGCGTATTTTATGTTTTATAAATACGCAAATAATATACTTTTTTTTGTGTTTGCCGCTTTCCTGGTTACAGGGCGTCGGCTCCGGGTAATCAACTCCAAGATCTCTTTAGGTAAAAATAATTTCAGATTCCGGCTCCAGTCTCGACTTTGTCATACTCAAAATTCTTCTTACCCGCTCCGCACAAAAAAAGAAAGTTCCCAAAAGTGAACCCAGTGGAGAAAAGAATTGAAATGTGAATTGTCTTACAAGTAACCCTCTCTTATATTGCATTAAAAAGGTCAGATCCTGTTATATTGAGTACGATTAACGTATATATTAAATATATAGGTACTATATATACTATAATATATAACTATATAATACTATATATATATATACTCAATATATAAATAATAATATAGCAGGGTAGGTAGAGTATATTATATATATAATATGATAGTATAGTTATATAGCGAAACCTATATATATTCATTTATGGACTAAAATTCAAATCCGTTAATCGTTTATAATAAATTTTTATATTGGCAACCCACACGGTAGTGGTTAATTATCGTTAGTTACTTATTAGTATATCCATATAAATAATATATATATTACATAAATATATGGATTTTATATTTACAATTTATATACATTAAAAAATACTAAAAAAAAATTAATTACTATAATATAGCAAAGAAAAACACAAGTTTTCCAATTATAGTGAGTATTATACATATAAATAAAATAAATAACGTATAACTATAGGTTAACTTTTACAAATAAATAATTTCATAAATAAAAAATATAAAAAAAAAATAAATTATATATTATTTTATATAATATATTATTATTATAATATATTATATTGGTAATGGTGCCTCCCTTAGTGTGTATGTGGCGCTATAAATTATAAGCAAAGTTAACGACTTTGTGCAGAAACACCGAGTGTTCCCAATAATATGATTTTCCGAATCCCCCAGAATGATGAATAAGTGAGTTGCGTTAATAACAAAAAATCTCCTGTGACTCAACTCAAATGGAATGTCGATAGTTGAGAGTGCCCAAACGGAGCTTACCTAAAATTTGTAATGGTGTAGAGTAAGAACTTACCATACTGCTTCAATATATAAAAATATAAATGAGTGGAGATTAGGAGGCGAGGAAAAAGGAACTAGATATCGGCAACCGAGGGTTGTCTTTTTAAAAAACTACAAATCCCTCCAGATCTATGAATAAGCTCCAGGTTGCACCCTTTTTTTTGTGGAGTTATCATATAAGTTATTTGGAGCAAATAAATGGCATTAAAGATTATTAAGAAGTTTTTAAGTCATTCCGTGTTTTACTCGCGTTCACAACTCATATTACTCCAACAGCGAAGAAAGCGATCCCATGTGTCTAGAATATCACCAGACTGAAACAATGAAAAAGAGATAAATCATCAACACTAAAAACATAAATAAACTAAAAATTATAATATATATAAATATATATAAAAACAGTTCTATAATAATTATATAAAAAAACAATAGTATCGTATATATTCTATAGTATACTATATGCTATAGAATATAGTATACTATATTGGTCGAGAGCGAAATTATATTTATTATAATTGTAAACCTAGAACTCTTTAGATAACAACTCACATTAATATAAAAAATGTAGGCTCCTTTTTTCAGTCTTTAGAGCTCTCTCATTTCTCGATGATAAATAATAATAATTTCATTAGTATAGTAAATAATAATTATAAAATATGCTCAGTTTCACTCCTAAGTGCCACAAAAAATGTAACTTTTAGAATCTATCAAGGATTAGCAAAGTTGCCCCAATCAGAATAAATAAATCTTTCAGGGTCAATTACTTAAATAGAAAAACAATTAAATGTTTGTAAGGAATGTTTTTGAGTACAATTCTTTACAGCTCTTCTCATTGTTTCTCTCCCAGTGTCGAATGAAATATACTCAAATATATTGTAAAAATGCATAGCTCGATTAGTTTTCCTGAGCAATAACATAATTAAAAATATCCCAAGTATATAATAAATAAATAATAGAAGAAATGCCCCAATAATTAGTTTTCTCGTTGCTCATTTCTTATTTTTTTTCACATACAGTGCGTAATATGAAACAGTATACAATAATAATAATAAATTAGAAA
>JABUQX010134585.1:10000-15452 GCA_015478945.1 Trachelipus rathkii | reverse complement strand
AAAACACTCCTCCCACCCTTATGAACAAATGGGTGGTTATAATACTCTAATCTATCTTTGGTCAAATCTCCCATCAACTGCTGAGTTGGCCTTGTCTTAGCATCACACAGTAATCTAACTGGTGATCTTTAGGATTCTTCTTATTACATCTACTGGCTCCATGATATAGTATTCTCTCTTAAAAGCATTTAAGAACTGTTTGTCTTTCCTAAATGTCCATTTATTCTGATGTAATGTCTCTCATTATTAACATCTGTAACATGACTAATTTGGCAAGATAATTGGAATGTTTAAAATCATATGAGTACATATTCAGATTTTATTTCTCCCCCACCTCTCTAGTATTCCATTATTCATCTATAAATGGTTAGAATTTGCCAAAAATTGAGAGGCTGGGCAAGCCTCTTTCTTTTATTTGTATTGTATATCATGAAAATTCCTTTATTTTGTACATTTTTGTAAATAGCCTTTTCTGATCTTAATTCTGTGATTGTCATTGCACCTTCATTCCAGGTTTTCTTATGCATATTTTCTTTAACTACTCTTAAAATCCATGCTACCTTTGTGTTTAATTTCATCCAATCTGAGACAGAAGTATGAGCTGTGATTCTGTTGAACCTTCTTGTAGTTGTATGGCCATCACTGGTTTACTTTTTTCCAATAATTCTCCCTCTCTTCATCATTCCGTGAATGATTTTCACTTATTGTCTCAGGCCATTGAGCTATTGTCTGTGTGATCAAAAAAATTCGATGGGACCAGTCGCTCCATCTCTTCATTGTTCAAAACTCCATTAACAGATATGTCCTCTTTATCTTTGCCGTATATCTGCTAATATTTAGTTTACTCGTACATTCCAATTCCATTGGATCTTAATCTGTTTGTGATCTGATTATAGTTAACTCTATTGTGTACAAATCTTTTAAACCTTTTTGATTCATTTTTTGATATTATGTAAAACTAATTCACTACTCTATTCCAAAAAATATCTTTGTTTATGTTCTAGGTCTATTCATCTTCAGAAATTTGGTGTATGTTAAAACTGCTAATTGGCGCACTCATATGTCTATTTCTTTGGCTAAGCATAGTTAACATCAAATTTTATTTAAATGTAACAAATACCCTAGGTGAAACACCACTATGCAACAAATTATTTCATTAATTCTCTAGATGTTCTTATATATTGCTACTTGCTTTGCATATGCAATTGAGAACCATCTGAAAAAATGTAGTTCTACACTTTTATACCTCTCTCACAATATTGGATTTAATTATGGCCTAGGGGACTTGAATAATAATCATTAGCTTTAATTTAACATCACTTAAGCTCATTTCTAATGTCAACTTTTTGTTACTACTGATGAGAATTTCATGTGTGCGCGTGCGACCTTCTTATATCGCTATAAGTATTTAATTGTTAAATATCTTCTTTAGTCTACTGAGTTAGTACTGGATACTAATAAATCCTAGGGTTCATTCTACTGGAATAAGGATGCATTAACTGACGTTATACCTTCTTTTTTTTGTTAATTTCTTTATTTTGTATATCTACCCTAAGTGTGTCAATTAAATATCTCTATTCTGAGCTTATGGAATCTCCATTAAACTTACCTATACTTTTTATGAAGGCTCAATCTATCCAAACGTTAAGTTTATCTTCTTTAAAATTCTTTAATCTTGTTTCTCAATATTTTCTAAAAATTCTCTGAATTACTAGCTACTTGATGCAGCATGCAGATTTAAACCACTAATTTTTAAAAATTTCTTTAAACTATCTTCTATTAAACTGCTATTAGCCTCAAGTTTTCTCTCTCTCATCCAACAGACTAAAATTATAACAATCTTACAAATATAGAAATTTCTAAGTACTTGTATATCTTGGCTAGATTACTGAATTTCCTGCTTCAATTATCATCTGAATGTCCGCTCTCTGCATCTTACAAAAGACTATATTTAGGCAATTTGAAGAGTTACGAGCTCACCCTTCAAATATATAATGATTAAACATACTAATACTTTTTCTGGAGTTTGTAATGCTAAATATATTTAATTGGGTAACCATTAAGAAGTCGACTAGAATAATTCTTTATATTTGTCAAAGTACCTATATGTTATTAACACACTCTTTCTCTTTATCTGCATATGAAAGCATATTCTTCTATTCTGAACCTACAAAGGAACTGCCTTTGTTATATGAGTTAGAAATAAGAACAGTCGGGCCTGTGAGTAAACTATTATTTAAAGAAATAATACCTATTTTCTTAGCTTTCTTTGAATTGAATTACTAACTCTCTTTTTTTATTTCGTTGATGTATCCACTCTCTTCAAGTGTGTTAAATAAAATCTGTCATTGTTTAATAATTCATGTTTCTCCATCTTTTCTGCAAAATTAAGTATTTTAACATTTCATCTATTTTATCACAATATTGTACAAAATATTGATCTATTCAAAAATTTATTTTTTATTATGAAAGACAATTTTGCCTCTAAAGCTATGAATTTGTTATTGAGGAAAATGCTGATTTCTTTTTTAAATGGTTAAACCAACCTGAAATTTACCTGTAATTGTTCTTTGTAATGTAGTTTCAACCATATTTTTCCACTTTATATCTTCACCTGTCATCAGACTTGTTCAGAGATTCTTTTCAAAAATCTCTTAAGCAATATTTTCAAATAAGTTATCATTTTCTTCTTGTATTTTAGTTTTATATCATTCTTAAAGAACAATTTTAAGATCTACTTCATTTTATACTTTGTAAAGCATTCAAATTCGCATTCATAATTTAGCAATTCAAGACGAAAAGTTATAACTTCCAAATTCCTTCAAAATATGCAATTATATTTTCCAATTATTCATTTATATATCCCAATTACTCATTTATATAATCCAATTTTGTTTCTGTGTTGCAGGGAAAAGACAGTGCCTGGGAGAGCAATTCGCTCGTATTTATTCATTTGTAGATTGGACTCTCTTCATTTTAAAAGGTGTGCACAATTTTCTTTACAATTAATATATCAATATTATTTTTTATTGTGGTTTACAGATAAGCAAACGGCAATATTTTTAAATTCGTAGATGATTTAAACATCGTAAGTTTATTATTTTATCTCTGTCCATACATACGTATATATCTATAATCTTTATGAGGTATTCATATAGACAAATACCGTAATTCTGCAGCTAAGATTATATAATCCTCACAAAATTAAACCCAATGAAACTAATAGCGAATATTGTGATATCGTAATTATCTTTATGTTATTGTTATATGAATCACTTTATCTATAACCTTTAATGACAATATATTTTAACGTGTTGCCTCTAGGATTTAAAATAGCGTTCTATTACTTACTATATTGTATTGTAAAGGTTTTTGCTCTTACTTCTCTATGTGATGTTTTGACTCTACCTTTTTATCTGTTATCCTCTTAAAACACAGGTTAGACGAGTGCTGCTATTGAATATATGAGCACATATGCTGATCATATATAAATTAGTTATTTATCACTCTTCATCTATGCTTCATCACTTGTCTATATTTTTAGAAATATACCCTTTCATTTTTTTAAAGTCTTCTGACATCATCAATATTACATCTTGGTTTAATACTCGCTTTGCAATCAAATTTTTGTCTTTAATGAACTTATATGTATTTCATTCTTGGCTAGTTTTCTAGAATTTTTTGTCTGAATTGTAATAGTGTTAATGGGTTTATTAATCTAATGATTGTATGGTGCCTTTTTTGATATATCAAATTCTATGTGGCAAAAAACTACGAAACTTACTCTTGTGAATTATTATATTACTCTTACTATTTTTTACCCACCAATGTAGTTCCTAAACACTAAATTATTTTAAATCTCTTATCTTTAATTCACAGTAAAAAGTTTCTTATTATCTCATTATATTAAGATTATTGTTTTTCTTTTTTACAAAAGTATTTTAGTGATTATTTCTTGTATAAAGTTACCGAACTATACTATTTTTCACATATATGTAATTCTCGGATCTGTGGGTTTTATACTCTCAATATATGCTAAGTATTCTCCCTATAACAGTTTGGTAGTTTTACTGTGTCATAAAATTCATATCTTGACATACTCCTCAAAGCTTTAATACTATCCCAGTGATACTAGTGATTGACCGTTTTATTTTTTCATACATACTATAACTTTATTTCCCACGTAGTATCAACGCGTGGCACTGTAGCCCGAGAGAGGTTATAATTAACTATTCATAATAAATAACACCCAGCAACAAATATAGAAATTCAGATTCATTTCAATAGAAAGAATAAATATTTTCCGTGCGATTTTAGAATAGAAGTTTCTAAAACAAGAAAATAATTCTGTACCATATATTGTTCTTCCACTATCATTCATGTACATTTAATAATATTTCGTTCCAGACTTCTAATTATTTTTTTTGGTATGTATTAGACATTAAAATATATGGACTTGTTGTTCATTCTTTCCATTACTATTCTCTAGACGTTTTTCATTTACATGCCTGATACTCTAAAAATATTGTAAAAATCCAATAGACATTACACAGATCATAGGACTTAACAATAAAACTCACTAATATAATAAACTACATTTAGACAAGTTATAACTGAGAATAGTAGCTTTGTAATTTCCATAAGGAATAAGCCTCTATTTCATTTGCATTATCTCAACATATTTCCTTCTTGATAATTAGTCTATTATCTAAATATCTATCGTTCATTAAATGATCATTTAAATCTTGGTTCGGTTGGGATCCTTTAATCCAATAAGAGAAATTATTTCCTAGAGGTTCAAAATCAAATATATATATTAGGTGAATAATGAGGATCTATTATTAAGTTATATTAGAAATTGTATACTCATTCCCCTCCAATGTTGCACTTTTGGGAACATCACCGAAAGCGTACACTCTCGTGAGAGTTTTGTGCATAATTTCAGCGGTGAGAGTGTAAATATATATTATACATATTATGAATTATTTAATTTGTAAATTTATACTTTAATTTTTTAGATTATACTTTACCTTTTTATTACATTAGTGTACGCTTAAAATACGTGAAATTGGACTTTTGTAATTTTTTGTGTCTATAATTGAATATAATGATGCCCTCTCGTTCCAGGCATGTCGTTATTAGTATGACTACTCGTAGTTGGTACATAAAATCTAAAATATTCTAGTTTCCCTTTTTGTGTCCACGGATATTGTTCATGTACTCCTAGATTTATCTTTACTTCTATTACCTCCTCATCAACGTAACAAACGATCTCCGCGCCCGCGCGCTATGGTAGCACTTGTGTGATTGGTAAGTAGGCGTAGTATTACTGCTTTACTAGTGATTCCTTACTTGCTCTACTATACTTAACTTCTTGTGTGACCTAATATCTTTGGTTGTAGTACGTTTATTATTATTTCAATTATATATTTTATTAGAAAAGTTCTTTTTT
>JABUQX010134585.1:0-5000 GCA_015478945.1 Trachelipus rathkii | reverse complement strand
AATAATATTATGCTTCTGCTATTGCTCTCCTAACGACGCAGATTTTTACGCCTTTATAGAGTATCTTATTACTACTTCTCACATGACTGTTATATCTTTTCATCCAAGTACTGTTTAAATTTTAAAGTATTTCAATGTACACAGAACTGAATAGTTGGGATCCTCTCAGACTTATCCAGGAGGGAAGGAAGCTGAATCATTCAGTATTTTGAAGATCTAGAGCAACTATATAATTAGGAAAACTGCGCACATTCCGGAGAGTCCCAACCAATTCTTGAACAGCTAATCCTTCTCACTATAAATACGCCAACTTCGCTCAGATCTGTAAATATTGAAGCCACCGTATATCTCCGAATTTCAATACTTTTCCTCCAACAGCCCCATTCTGCCTTAAGTGTATATTTTCTGGCACTGTAATCGGGTCGAATGTGGGGGGGAGGGCTTTGCGTCTCTTTGCGTTGGTGGGATCTGTAACCGCTGAGGGGATGAGCTAGTTCACTCCTTCTTTGACTAAATCAATTCTATCCTCAAAATCCATGATTCGAATGTGTTTGTTCTCGAGCTATTCAGGCTACAGACAGTGAATATCTGGAGTGGAAAAATTCTCGCTCTCCTATCACTCTCGCTAATTTTCATTCACCTTGGAATCGCTGCAGGGATACTATTCAACGAGCAAATAGGACTTTCATAAAACGAAAGTGAGCGGACTTCCTTGGTTCTTATACTGACAAACCTTTCTGGGCTCTTCCCAAAAACATCTCTACCAACTTCTGCTCTGCCTTTCTTCCTCTTATTTGCTCAGATGGTTCTGATGCCAATACTTCAACTAGAAAGGCCAATATTTTTGGCATCCTGTTTTCCTCCAATTCAACCCTAGACGACCCTGGGAATTTTTCCCTTCTCTTGGTCATCCTCTTCAGGTTTCTCATAAGCTTTTACCTGTGATTACATTTGAGTGGGTGCAAGAGCTCTTGAATATGTGGGAATGTTAGGAAGGCGAGCAGCTCGGATAGAATTCCTCCCAGAGTTTTGAGGGAGTGTACTTGTTAGCTGGTCCCTCCTCTCCTTCAACAATATCTTCATTCATCAATACGAGCATTTTCCAAAGTGATGAAAGTATGCATATGTCCAACCAATTCAGAAGAAAGGTAGCCCATCTGATCATTCTAACTATCGCCCTATAGCTCTCACTTGTATTCTATCTAAGACCTTTGAAATTCTTCCACTCTTATTTCTAAATCATCTGGAATCTCATTTCCTTCTTCCTGATCACCAGTACGGCTTTTGGCGCGAGGTCTACTAGCATGGGCGTAGGCAGGGATTTCATTTAGGGGGCAAAGGTTGAGCCAAATATGTTAGCATATATATATATATATATTATTAGAGTTATATATATATATATATATATATATATATTATATATATATATATATATATATATATATATAGTATATATATATATATATATATATATATATATATATATATATATATGTATAAGCCTTTATTTATCGAGATTTATATTTATATATAAATAGATATATATATAGATATAGTTATATATATATATATATATATATATATATATATATATATATATATATATATATATATATATATATATATAAAATTATTTTTTATAAATTTTTTATATTTTTTTTTTTTTCTGTTTTTTTTAATGTGTTGTCTGCAGCTGAATATCAACTGCTACGCCTTCCGAGATTGATTTAACAGCTTTGGCAGCCGCCAAATGCTATCGACATACTAAAAGTTCTAGCAGAGAATAATGTCAGAAGAATCCAGCTGTATAAAAGCACAAAGCTAGTTGACTTTAAGCCAATATGAAAACGAAGACACATTAAAACTTTAGAAAAAATAATATAATACGTTAGTTATTAGTAATTACTATTTCATTATCTATCGATTGATGTATTTTTTCAGTTTTTCTATTACTAAACCCTTAAAAACGTCGTCTGGCAAACATATAAGGTTTATAATTTTTATTTCGCCAAGATTTCTGCCTACGCCCATGTCTACTAGTGATATATTTTCTTATCTAAGCGATTTATGGTTTTCCGCCCTTAGGGACTCTTTTCTAATATTTACTAATCATTTGTGCTAGCTTGTAGTCAACTTATTGCATTAATAAAACTAGTTAGTTTATCTCCGAACATATTTCCTGTCAATAGTGGCCGTTCTTAATATCTTACCATATTCACTCTATTTCTACTTTCATTAATGATCTCAGCTGCTCATCTAACTCTATACATTCATATGCCGATGACTTGACCCTCTATTCTTCAACTAATTTTAAATCTCCTCCCTCTTTTCCTTCTAGAATTGCTTCCCTCTTAATCTTTCCGATTCTATTCTCGCTTATTTGGATAGAATTTCCCTGCGGGGCCGTCTCAACCTTTTGAAATTCAGTTCTATAAAAACCCATCTTCTACAAATCTCCCTCTATAAGACACCTAACTTTCCCATCTCTTTCGATGATTCTCTCGTCTCTCCTGTTGACAATGTAAACATTCAACATTCTTGACCTTAACATAAACAAAAAAATCTCTTGGAAATCTCACATCCAGGGCTGCGGAGAGGGTAAATTTCTTGCCTGCTCCGACTCCGGCTCTGGCTTTATCATTTTAAAATTAGCAGGCTCCGGCTCCGGCTTGTACCACCATTAAAAAATTTCGTCTACGACTCCGGCGACGGCTTCATCTCTTAGTTAAAATTTCTCCATTTACACAAAGTCATTAATTCTCTAAGATACAATATTTATATGGTTTAATCATGGGGATTTACTCAGAAAAATAAATTCAGTAAAATATTTTATTCTAATGGCTTGAAGTTTGATTCATTTTATTTGCGTAGTCTTAAAAATTGGATTCGGTACATCAGTAATATATATATATATATATATATATATATATATATATATATATATATATATATATATTATTATATATATATAGTAGTATATATATATATATATATATATATATATATATATATATATATATATATATATATATTAGGGATGTTCGGATATCCGGGTAGTATTTTGTATCCGGGCTATCCGGCTAAAATACCGAATATTCGGTATTCGGCTTTTGCCGAACTATTCGGGCCGAATTGATTTCTTTATAAACAATAAATTACGTCAACATAAGGAAAGTTATTTCCAATTTAAAATTGAAATTTTAGAAACTTATTTTTCCAAAATAAAATATAGCCAAATTTTGTAGCCAAATATGAAAATCTTTGTCATTTGTCAGGTCCTATAAAGGGCCTTTGACATTTTCAATATTCTAAAAATAGAATTCATTTAGTAATACGGGACAATGGACCAAACATGGTAGTTTATATAAGGGAGAGTGGTTTGCTATCAATTTTTATGTTTTATTCACATGTTGCAACTATGCATCTAATGATTCAATATTATGTCAGAAGTCTGTTAAAGATATTTTATTACTTGCAGAAGTATATCCTCTCTCATTTTCACTATTCAGCAACGGCAGCCGCAAAGCTTAAAACTTTACAGATGCAGCTGAATGTCAAACAGCATAAATTAATCAAGCCGTTTCTACACGCTGGAACAGAACTTATGATATGCTTAAAAGATTGTTTGAATAAAAAGTTCCCTATCCATATACGCTGCTGAATGCAATCAGAAAATGTTGACTGATTTTCAGTGGCAAAATTATTCCATTTGACTTGAGCCATTTGACAGCATCACTAAAGCAAGCATTAAACGTGAAGTAACAGTCGCCCAAGTGATCCCTTCCATTTTAGCAATAAATCTATTTTTTAACAAGGCAATTAAAAACAAAGCTTCAGTGGAATAACACTACACTCGTTGAAAGAGCTTTTAAGAAACTAAAATAGAAAAGATCTTCTAAGTTTCTGTGGGTGATAAATCTTTGTGTGTGTGGCTACTTTCTTAGATCTATGATTCAAGCTAATTTTTCAACATGAATCAGTTGAATCAGTAAAAAATAGTATTTGAGGCATGGAAAGAAATGCATGGAAATTCAGCTTCTGACTCTTCTGCTGACGATGATTCACGTAGTGGGGAAAGTGAAGCTGAAGGTTCCATTTTCACTTCTTTAATGGATTGTTTTAAAGAAATTGTGGCATCAAATTCTTCATACAGAAAAGAAAGTGAGAGTGAAAAAAGTCCCATTCTTCTGACGATGTGATTATTGTACATAAAAGTAAAAGGCTCCATACGGAATTACATCAAGAAATAAACAAATATATAAGTTTGCCTATTTCTTTGACCAGTGAAGACAATGATATTCCCTTCACTTGGTGGAAAAACACTGGAAATAGTTTTATGAATTTGAAAAAACTAGCAATAAAATACCTTTCAGCTCCCCCGTCATCAGTCGAAAGTGAAAGAATATTTAGAACAGGAGGAAATATTTATGAAGCCACAATAAATAGGTTATCCCCTGAATGGAGAACTGCTAATGTTCTGTCATTTTTAACCTTAGAGCTTATCCAAATGAAGTTTAGTTTAATATCTTTAACTGAAACTTTTCAATTTTCATTTTGTTTTTAATATGTGAAAGGTTTGCTATAGGTAAGAATGTAATTACTTTTTTGTTTTATTACTTTTCATTTATTACACTTGTAAACATGAAATTTCTTGGACGCGGTTTGTTCTGCAATTGATTATTGATGTGTTGATTCCAAAATGTAATCGGTTTTTGCATATCACATTCGCGTATTTGTGAGATATTGTGTGTAACACACAGATTTGTAAAATTTTATGATTTTACCTTTTCAAGAGGGTCTATCACAATTATTGGGATATATATATATATATATATATAGCAGCATATATATATATATAGAGTATATATATATATATATATATATATATATATATATATATATATATATATATATATATATATATATATATATATATATATATTGGGCATATGAAGGAAGAGAAACAAATCGCAATGATATGATATATGTTCTTTGATAGA
>JABUQX010134584.1:0-22500 GCA_015478945.1 Trachelipus rathkii | reverse complement strand
ATTTTTATGCTTTAAATATATCTCTTGCAATACAGATTAACGACCATATATATGTACATGCAGTATATACATTTATATGTGCATCAATGGGTATATGCAAACAACTGTTAAACAATAACAAAATATTCTAATCTTAAATTTATACAAATCCTCGCCCATAAATAGGTATATAAAATATATAAATATTTATGTTCAAAAATATGTATAAATAAATATAATATATTAACAAAAATATATAGACTGACTGATTTGATAGGTAATCTTAAATCTTTACTTGAAAATTAATCAAATTTGAAATTTACAAAAAACATCGATTTGTCAGTGTGACCAAGTAATAAGGAACAGCTGACTCTTCACTATAACAGTTACTCTAATGCAAAAGAGTTGCCTATTAGTGATTAAATAATTCTTTCGTTGCAAACAAAAATTGTGAATACAAACGATAACCATATGTTAATAAATAAATATTAATCTTACAAATCTTTTATATTTATCACCAAAATATATTAATTGCGAAACTTCGGAAAATAAATTATCATAAATACAAGCTTACCTGCCAGTAACATCTAGCAACAATTCAAATGCAATGCACTTTACAAATGCATACTGCAGACGACACTTTGATATACCAATGCATATATGAAATACAATCTACTCACAATTGCTTTAAGAACACAAACTTAATTACCTTTATCTTTACAATAAACAAAACGGCAATATTTAACACATCGAAATTATATCACCACATTAAATTTAAAACACATATTACATTTACTTTTGTAATACAACACAAAACAAAGCACTTCTTGGTTACGAAAATACACAAACTAACATATAATAAAAATTGATCGAGACATATGAGGCATTTGTAGGAACCAACTATATACAACTTTAGTTAACAACAATGAAAAGCGGAAAGATCAAAATTATTCTTATTTTTACTATTTATATGAATTTCAGTAATTTAGATTACGCCTCTTAACGAATCATAATCCTTAAAAATAGCAAGTAAAATGATGTATACATTTATCAATTAATTTAGTAAAACAAATATATACAATACACCTGAAGGGAAGGCGGGATTGGTAGTCCTTGTAATATCATATTATTTCTCAAGGAATAACAATCTTTCATTCCAATCAGAATAAAGAAACTAACGAAAATCGAGGATTATGAGCTTCCTCACCTTCAACAAAAATGCATTTATTCCATAAAATACATTTATTTATATATATATATATTAAAATCATTATATATATATATAGTAATACGCAATATCCTTTCGCAATTCGCTTTAAAAATATTAATAATAATAATAATAATAATAATAATAATAATAATAATAATAATAATAATAATAATAATAATAATAATAATAATAATAATAATAATAATAATAATAATAATAATAATAATAATAAAATAAATAATAATAAAATAATAATAATAAGAATAATAATAATGATATAATAATAATAATAATAAATAATAATAATAATAATAATAATAATAATAATAATATAATAATTAATAATTAATAATAATAATAAATAAAATATAATAATAATAATAATATTAATAAAATCTTTTTGGTAACAAACGACCAATAAAAATTCGGATTTTAAAAGTAAGTCTTAAAAGATGAGTTCTCATTGGTTATTGTTTCTCCTTACAATATAAACATATTTACAGCGTTTTGATCGGGCCTTGCAGCATACATTAGGTATATAAACAAAAGAAAATAAATAATATTGCAATAGCAATACGTGACCTCTATTTTAAAACAAATAAATGAAAACAATTTATATACTTCATGTACCACTGCATTACATCTTTGGCCCACCCAACATGAAGCAAATTGGTACATTTTGCTTTATTTACATGATGATAAAACATTGGTTTCATTTTCACAGCGCTCCTTCTTCTGTAGAGGCTTCTGAAGACGAACCCAATGTATCATCGGCATACGATCTACTTAGGTAGTCAGCAATGACGTTATCTCTCCCACTAATATGGTTTAGGATAAACCTGAATCTTTGAAGGTATAAAGACCACCTCATTATCCTATTATTTTCATACCTCTTCTTGTTCATAGCCGTCAGCGGTCTATGATCTGACTGAAGGACAAATTCCTTTCCATAGAGGTATGGCTCGAATTTTCTGATGCCCATGACAATCGCTAACGCCTCCTTCTCCAAAGTTGAATACCTCTGTTGGGTTGCAGACAACTTCTTACTCCCGTATGCGATCGGATGGAGAATTCCTCCGTCTTCCTGTAGGAGGACAAATCCCAGCGAAGTACCGGACGCATCCACCTGTAGCGTGAATGTCTTCTCCAACTCTGGCATCTTCAAGATTGGTTTCGAGCTTAAAGCTTCTTTCAACTTTTCAAACGCCTGCTGATGTATGGATTCCCACCTAATCTTCGTTGGCTCACCCTTCTTCGTTAGGTCAGTCAATGGCGCTGCAATTTTTGCATAGTTCTTTACAAAATCCTGGTAGTACCCAGTGAGCCCTAAGAAAGACCTTACTTGCTTCTTATTCTTAGGTGGCTCTGTCTTCTTAATCTTGATTACATTGTCTTCATGTAATCCTTTAGTGCCATTGCCAATATAATGACCTAAGAACTCAACGCTCGACGAGGCGAACTCGCACTTCGTCGGTCTGATGGTGAATCCCTCCTCTTGGAGTTTTTAGTACAGTCTCAATCGTGATCGTATGCTCGCGCCAGGTCTGGGAATGGACGATGATATCATCGATATAAAAATCGACATCGTTAATTCCATCCAGAATCCTGCGCATTGACCTCACAAGCGTTGCTCCGGCATTTACCATACCGAATGGCAGCTTGAGGTAATGAAAATGCCCATCTTCGGTTGAAAAACCGGTTTTATGGCAGTCCTCAGGCTTTATTTTAATCTGCCAATAGCCGGCCCCCCCGGCTAGGTCAAGTTTTTGTATAAAACTTATCTTGGCAAAACTTGGTGAATAAATCTGGGTCGTGGTCCATTGGGCTCAGGATCGAGACCGTGATCCTATTTAAGGCCCTATAATCGGAGCATACCCTTTTACTCCCGTCCTTTTTCTGGACAACGACCACTGGCGCTGAGTATGGCGACGTGGAGGGAACAATGATACCCATTCGTATCATTTTATCTGTTTCCTTCTTCAGTTCCGTCCGCGTCGTGAAAGGTAACTTGTATGGCTTCAGTCTGATGGGGGTATCATCTATGAGGTCAATTGCATGATAGTAATTCTTCGCGGTGCCAGGCACGTCTGTAAAAATTTCTTCATGCTTTTCTAGGATCTCCATTAACTCTCTCCTCATAGGATCTGTTATGTCCTTACTGATCTTAGTGTCGGACAACCTCTCTTTCTGTACCATCGTAGGATCCATATCCACTAAAGTGATGTTCTCTTCGTTTTCGGTGTCTAAGATCACCGCAGAAGCACCTATATTCCCCTGATGTTGGTCCATCTCTTCTTCTTCTTCACTCTCCTCTCTCACAATATATTTCTTTAGTAGATTGATATGGTACGTCTTAATTACATCATCAACTTGGATCTTATAATTATCCTTGCCATACAACTCCACCACTGTGTATGGCCCGCCCCATCTCATCAGCATCTTATTGCTAGAAGTCGGTAGGAGAACGAGAGCTAAGTCTCCTACTTTCAGCTTTCTGGTCTTCGCGCCTTTGTCGTAATATCTCTTTTGGGAAATTTGGGCTTTAGCTAAGTTTTCTCTAGCCAACTTTAGAGTTTCGTTTAGCCTCTCTTGCAAGTCAAAAACATACCTGTACGTTGCCTCTTCAGGATTGATATCTCCTGCCCAAATTTCATGTAAAATCTGCATTGGACCTCGCACAGTCCTTCCGTACAGGAGCTCGAATGGGGAGAATCCTGTGGAATCCTGTGGAGCCTCCCTATATGCAAACAATAATGGCTCTAAAAACTTATGCCACTTCCTCACTTGCTCACTGCACATCCTTCTGAGCATCCGTTTCAGGGTACCGTTAAACTTTTCGGTGAGGCCTTGACTCATTGGGTGGTATATTGGAGAACTTCTGCTTAATGTTAAGCATCTTCGTCACGTCCCTCATTAAATCAGAAGTGAACTGACGACCATTGCACTGAGTATTTCCTTTGGCACCCCCAACCTCATGAAAATTGATACCAAGCTTTCTGTAACCTTCTGTGCAGTTATGCTCTTAAGAGGTACAGCTTCAGGATCGCGTGGCCGCATCCACAAGCGTTAGGACATACTGATGCCCTTCTGAAGACGGTGGTGAGATTGGTCCGATCAGGTCGATAATTACTCTTTGAAACGGCTCCTCAATGATGGGCATTGGACACAGAGGTATTTTCTTTACTGAGCCTTTCGGGGCACGTTTCTCTGACATATGTCACAAGAGTAACAATGTTTTGTTACATCCAGATATATGTTTGGCCAAAAGAACTGCTGGGTAATTTTACCCATTGTCTTCTTTACTCCCTGATGACCACCGAAGACTTCATCATGTGCCACCTTCATAACTCTACTCCTATACTCTTTTGGTACAACCAAAGTAAATCTCTCCTGCTGGTTTTCCATAACTCTTTTAAATAACACCCCATTCTTTACTACATACTTGTTCTCACCTCTTTCTACTGACCTCCATATCCTCTGCAGAGTAATATCGTCTTTTTGCTTACTTTTAAAAGTCTCCCGATCACTAATAAGTTCCTGTATATCTTCACCATGAGTTATCTCTCCTTCACCCACAGCTACTACATTCTTCTCTCTGGAACTTTGTGTGTGAGCGGCTACATCACCTCTCAGTGACTCACCATCTTCGTTAGTACGATCTGTTTCGTCAGACCAATATGTACTCTCTTCAATCGATGTCACCTGGACACCCGGTACTTCTGTACCTTCTTCAACGTTTTTCAGTGGTTTTGTAAGGACTTTAACTACTTCTTCTCCTGTAACCTCTTCACCCTTAGATGAACATTGGGACCCTATCATCACATTCAGTGATGGCTCCGCGGTTGGTTCGACATCTCTTTCATTGACGTCCAAAGATTGTGGTACTGACGGTTTCCCTCTGTAAAATTCTTCCACCTCCAAACTCGCCATTCCAAAACTATGATTAGTCTCTGTAGGTTCTTCTTGAGAACTTTCCTCAGCACTCTCGGCGATGGGGAATAGCAAACTTCTATGGTTATGCTCGTCCTCTACATTACGAGGACCTCGACACACAGTCGACTCCCATGCGAGGTTAGGCTGACTCAGGGGTAATGCACCTTTGACATTCCCAATGACTAAATCATAGACGACTTCCGGCAGCACTGCTGCGGTCGTCCTACCCACGTAGTAAGGGGTATCCACATCTATGTTCGCGAGAGGAGCTTCTATCACCGTACCGTCCAGCAATCTTATTTTCATGTTGTCTCCAACATAACACCTCTTAGGTACGAATTTTTCTCGCACAACTACTACATTACAACCGGTATCTCGGAGGGTTTTGACTTGATAGCCATTCACCGTCCCATAAGTTACAGGTAGGTGTGACAACTTGTCATTTTCCACCTTCTCTACTTCATTCAGGAGATTCGGCTCTTCACCTGAACCATTCAGGACTTTGTTGCCGCTTTCAGAGACTCCGGATGCTCCCGTGCTCTTTACTTCTTCCTTCTGTTTGCCTGAACTACTTTGTCCGTCTACCACTGTACTGTTCGAAAAAGGAGGGCTCTACAGCTCTAGCGCAAGATGCCCTCTCCTTTGACACTTTAGCCACGTTGATCACCGCCCTGGGCCACTGCTAGGTGCGACGATGGATCTGTCTGTCGCCGCTTCGCTATCATCTACTTTCTTTGTTTGTTCCTTTGCAATTATTGCGTCACTGTTTGATTTACTATTCGTAGAGTAACCACTGCCTCCGAGCTAAAATTATTATTATTGTATGATGGCTTTATCCGGTGATTGTTGATTCCGTGCGTGACTGTTTGTTACGAACTTTAAATGATGAGCTTCCATATATCCCTCTGAACTGACTATAATCTCCTCCGGTATTTTCTTCTTTGTTTCCCTTAGGTAAGTAGCAAGTTCTTTCGGGACAGTATTTAAATACTTGTCAACTGAGAAAAACTCAATGAGATCATCTGGTGTCATCGTTACGTTCGCTGCGGTAATCCACTTCTTCAGAGCTTCAATTATCTTTTGTAAGTACACCCTAGGGTTATCATCCTCCGTAGGACTCATATTTTTGTACTTGGCGCCGTACCCACTTTCAGTGAGACCGTACCTCACTAACAAAGCTCTTTTTAGACTTTCATAATTCTTCAGCTCTTCAACAGGCAAATTGTTGAACACATTCACCGCCTTACTAGTAAGGAAAGAACCCTAAAACAAACGCTCGCTTTTCCTTAGGGATGTCATTTGCCTCCGCTTGTTTTTCGAACATTAACAAGTACTCCTCTATATCATTTCGTTTCTCATCAAAGAATGGAACTTTCAATTCGGGGAATTCTGGCGTAGTGAAAGTGCTGTGGCTTGCTTTGGGTGCTTTGGAAGCTACTGTTGCGTCGTGTTGACGCTGTCTATCCTCAGCATCAAGCTTCATTTGCAACATTCTCTCCTCTGCTTCTCTTGCATCTTTTTCTGCCTCCAACTTAACTCTATGAGCTTCAGCTTCGATCTTAGCTTTTTCTCTTTCATCTTCAAGCTTAGCTTTCTCCCTTTCAGCTTCAAGCTTAGCTTTCTCCCTTTCGGCTTCAAGCTTATCTTTCTCCCTTTCAGCTTCAAGCTTAGCTTTCTCCCTTTCGGCTTCAAGCTTATCTTTCTCCCTTTCAGCTTCAAGCGCTAACTTTTTCTCTTCTAAAGCAGCAGCTATCTTCTGTTGCTCGAGCGCAGCTTCTTGAGCCATTCTATCTCTTAATGCAGCAGCGAGTTCCTTACCCGATAAACCTAATGACTTGCATAATTCTACAAATTCAGTATTAGAAGAAGCCATTGTTATAATCGTTGTAATCAAAACAAATTATAAAATATATCGTTCGTCAACAAAGTCACTTCTTAACGCACGAATCGCAATCACGTTTTCTACAAAAATTTCGAAATTTTGCTCCCAACTGATACACGCAGGAAAACAAATTTCTTACAATAAAATCACGGATGTATATATATATATATATATATATATTATATATATATAAATATATATATATATATATATATATAAATAAATATATATATATATATATATATATATATATAATATATATATATATATATATATATAAATACATATATACTATATATAACACATATATATATATATATATATATATATATATATATATATATATATATATATATATATATATATATATATATATATATATATATATATATATATATATATATATATAGGTTTAAACAATCCGTAGTAAAATTTGCAAAAATCTTGTGGGAAAATAGTGTTTTCGCCCCAGAACACAAACTAAGTGAAAATCGGGATTCCGGAAACCACTATTTCGCTCCGCTCAAACTTTGCAAATTTTAATGCCTATCTAACAATATTAATAAATATAATATAAAATATATATATATATATATATATATATATATATATATATATATATTTTTATATATATATATATATATATATATATATATATAATATATAAAATATATAAAATATAAAATACATGGACAATATCTATCTACTTCTCAACAGACTTCCTAATCGTCTCTATATATAATATAAATATTTTTAATAATATATATTTTATATATATTAAAAGCATTAAAATATAAAGTATTAAAATTATTCCAGTGTTTAATTGTTTCCAAGCAATGGGTATTGTTGCAATAGCAAAATACTATTTCACCAATACGCATAAAATCATATATGTGCAACTTCAATAAAATAAATAGTACAATAGACTATATTGACAGTTACAAACTCAATATCAACATATATCCCAACTGTCGATATTAGTTACAACACTTAAACATTAACTCTGGCACAGGTTTCAGCAAAACAACTACAAATGAATAACTCTGTGCTCAAATATTCAGCAAAATGGCAAAATGAATTCACAACAAGCAATTCAATGATAACGAAATAATGACTGGGTGGTTATAAAATAAAATCCCGGAACAGGAACGCCCAATTAAATGTAATGGATTGGTTGAAAAGATATTAAATTATATGTCATAAACTTACTCTTCTAGCAGATAAACAAATCCTTGGCCAGGCCCCCGTGACAATACAACCAACTAACACTTTCAAGATTCTCAAACCTATATTGTAACAGTATCCAGACCTCCTGTCGAATGAGTTACCGGCCTGTGCAATACTACAATGCAATTTTATACTCAAAACTCACCAACGTATCTCCCCTGAAGATCCTTAAGTGAAAACAACGCGTTTGAACGGGTGCGTGCTTTATATGAAAAAACCGTCCAGTCAATAGTATTCGTTAATCAAAGAAATTACCGTTTATTGATCAATGTTTGATCGTGAAATCAATGTCTTAAGACCAAAATAATAAAACTATTCTGAATATTTTAATAAATAAGAAAAACAAACTACCTTTGGAAAACACTCAAGAAAACTACTGGAATTAAATTTTAAAATACTTTAATAAAAAAATGAATGTGTACTGCTTTATACAAAACTAAGTCTTATGCATCCATGAACATGCAGTTAGATGTCCGAAGGTATCCACATACATGCGCACCGCATGGATAAACTACAGTACAAAATATCAATTATATTTTTATGCTTTAAATTATCTCTTGCAATACAGATTAACGACCATATATATGTACATGCAGTATATACATTTATATGTGCATCAATGGGTATATGCAAACAACTGTTAAACAATAACAAAATATTCTAATCTTAAATTTATACAAATCCTCGCCCATAAATAGGTATATATAATATATAAATATTTATGTCAAAAATATGTATAAATAAATATTAATATATTAACAAAAATATACAGACTGACTGATTTGATAAGAGATGTTAAATCTTTACTTGAAAATTAAATGAATTTGACATTTACAAAAGACATCGATTTTTCAATGTGACCACACTATACAAGATCAGCTGTTTACATTAACAGTTAATCAAATGCAAAAGAGTTGCCTATTAGTGATTAAATAAATCATTTGTTGCAAACAAAAAAATTGTGAATACAAACATTAACCATATGTTAATAAATAAATGTGAAACTTACAATTGTTTTATATTTATCACCACAATATATTAATTGCGAAACTTCAGAAAATAAATTACAATAAATACAAGCTTACCTGCCAGTAACATCTAGCAACAATTCAAATGCAATGCACTTTACAAATGCATACTGCAGACGACACTTTGATATTCTAATGCATATATGAAATACAATCTACTCACAATTGCTTTAAGAACACAAACTTAATTACCTTTATCTTTACAATAAACAAAACGGCAATATTTTAACACATCGAAATTATATCACCACATTAAACTTAAAACAAATATTACATTTACTTTTGTAATATAATACACAATAAGACACCTTTTGGCTACGAAAATACACAATCTAACATATAATAAAAATTGATCGGGACATATGAGGCATTTGTAGGTACCAACTATATACAACTTTAGTTAACAACAATGAAAAGCGGAAAGATCAAAATTATTCTTATTTTTACTATTTATATGAATTTCAGTAATTTAGATTACGCCTCTTAACGAATCATAATCCTTAAAAATAGCAAGTAAAATGATGTATACATTTATCAAAATTTAGTAAACAATATATACAATACACTTGAAGGGAAGGCGGGATGGTAGTCCTTTGTTAATATCAATATTTATTTCTCAGGAAAACATCTTTCATTCCAATCAGAATAAAAAAACTAACGAAAATCGAAGATTATGAGCTTCCTCACCTTCAACAAAAATGCATTTACGCAAAATACTATTTATATATATATATATAAAATCATTTATATAATATATATATAATACGCAATCCTTTCGGCAAATTCGCTTTTAAAAATATAATAATATATTAATAATAATAATAATAATAATATAATCAATAATAAATTAATAATAATAATAATTAATAATAATAATAATAATAATAATTAATAATTAATAAATTAATATAATAATAAATAATAATAATAATATTAATAAGCTTTATGTTAACAACGACCAATGACCAATTCGGATTTTTAAAAAATAAGTCTTAAAGATTTGAGTTCTCATTGGTTTTGTCTCCTTACAATATAAAACATTATACAGCGTTTTGGATCGGGCTTGGCAAGATACATAGGTAATATAAACAAAAGAAAATAAATAATATGCAATAGCATACTACCTCTTTAAAAACAAATAAATGGAAAACAATTTATATACTTCATGTTACCACTGCATTACAAAGCATATTAAAACTTAAAAAATAAACGGGATGTCCAACGAGAACATTTTGCAATTTATTATTACATAGATTATATTATTTATATTATATTATTATATATATTATTATTATGTATTATATATTATTATTAATTATTATTATATTATTATAATTAATTATATTATTATTATATTATATTATATTATTATATATTATTTATTATATATATTATTATTATATTATTATTTATTATTCATATATTATATTATTAATATTATATTATTATATATTATTATACATTATTAATTAGTATTATTATTATTATAGTATTATATAATATATATATATATATATATATATATATATTATATTATATATATATATATATATATATATATATATATATATATATATATATATATATATATATATATATTTATATATATATAATATATATATTATATATAATAATATATTATATATATATATATCATATATAATTAACAAGTTTCTTAATTAAAAAATGAAAAGTTTTAAAAGAACTTCCGTTGATATAATATTTTTTTTTATTGTTATTCAACAAAAGAATTAATTTCTAAAGTTGTGAAAAAAAAATTGCCACAAAACTTAATAGTTTTATTTGAACTTACCGGATATCATCTTATAAATTATATGGCTTATTTATGAGAGTTTAAAATTCGCATCTCATTTAACGCCACGTTAACAAAATTTGTATAGGGCTCAGCAAGGCGGTACACTTAACAAAACTTGTATAGGGCGTCCAAGCATAGGAACATCTTAACAAAATCTGTATAGGGCGTCCAAGCATAGGAACATCTTAACAAAATTTGTATAGGGCGTCCAAGCATAGGAACATTTTAACAAAATTTGTATAGGGCGTCCAAGCATAAGAACATCTTAACAAAATTTGTATAGGGCATCCAAGCATAGAAACAATCTTCGATCCTCAATACCGTCTTGTAGTGAAAAAGGAAATTCTCGACTAACAATGATAAAAATTAAATTGCTTCATTCTAGAATATTTTGTTTTTTTCTTTGGTGGTGTGAAATTTAAGTACACTTGTTCCCTATAAAAGAACGAGCTTGCTTTGTAGTTTTCATTACAATATTGTATCTGGAAACTGAAAAGGAAGTCTACTCAATACAAAATATGACATAATAACGTTGATATTTTGAATTCCATTTATCTACCTTTCTTATTATATTTTTTTTCCTTACTTGATCTATGAAAGCTAATTTGTTTCTAGCATTCTGCTGGTTTTTGATCAGAAAAATGTTTACATACTGTAAAGATTTATGATTATATTCGAGTATGTTTGAGTTTTTAGCTGAGGAATCTGGAAACAATGTGAAGACAAATAACTTTTTATTACCATTATATAATTGTATTGAATGTGGAAAAGACCAATCTTGCTGTTCAACTTTGAGTCCTGGTTTTTGACCAACTATTAATATTTCGGGAGTTAAGCAATATTCGTATTTTCTTCTTTTTTCTACAAGTGTTTTTAATTCTCGCAAAAAATACTATGGATAATAAATTCAGTACGATATAAAAGACAACTTGAAGAACATCATTATGGATAAAACAATAACAGAGGCTAAGCCAGATTGACTTGCATCGGTAAAAATATCAGTAATATATTTTTAGTGCTAATTTGGCATTAATACAAAGGTTCCTTCAATCTCAGGATTCATTTTTATTCTAGTCTGAAGGTAAGTAGCTTACATAAGGAAAGAATGAAAAAGAGATTAAGTGGCTATATGCCTGGTCAGGACGACAATTATCGGAGGCTTAGTAGGAATGATCGGATTTTTTTTAAAAAGATTTTACCTTTAGAAATATATAGTACAACCCTTGTATTATCATTAAGAAGTTGAGTGTCTTTAGTCAGGTCAAACAGTAAAAATATAATACGCGTTTGACTCATTTGGCACTTATCTATCAAAGTAATCACATAATAAGTTGATAATAATGAAATATTTGAAAATGTTTCTCGTGAGTCCCAGTGTCTATAAGAATATCATCAATAAATATTAGAATATTATGGTAAGATCACTAATAAGGGCTTCGAAGATAGTAGTAGGGCTAACATCATTGTTCGTGTGTGTAATATATATATTATACCCGCCCAGGAACCTACTGAGACCTTTACGAGAACAGACTAAAATTCTACCTGCCCTTGGGACCTTTTTTTGGACTTGACCTTTTTGGCTTGACCTTTTTTGGGCCCAAATTTTTTACCTGACCCTGTGACCTTTTTGGGCCTGACCTTTTTGGACTGCTTTCCTTTTTTCCTTCGCGCACCAACGCTCTTGATCTTCCATGGTTCATTTTTGGACCCCACGGTATTTTGGCGAGAACCCTATTTTCTTCTGAGACCCCACTCATCTCTCTTAGAGAACCAGAGTGTATTATTCGAGAAACCCCCTAATTTTTGAGAACCCTAATTTTTTGAGAACCCTAATTTTATTTTGAGAACCCTAATCTTTTTGAGAACCCTAATTTTTTGAGAACCCTAATTTTTTGAGAACCCTAATTTTTTATGAGAACCCTAATTTTTTGGCAACCCTAATTTTTGAGGCAAACCTAATTATTGTAGCACCCTTGTCGAAGAAGGGCTGCGCCAAACGGTTGAGCAACCGTTGTACGTATTTACCCCGCCTATTTTACGCCCCTAATTTTTTTCGACCGTGGGAAATTTTTGCCCACGTAATTTTTTATCTTCCTTTGGGGCTTAGCCCTTTTTGATGTCGTTACCTTGTTTGACCATGTATTCGACCAACCCTTTGGTCTCTTCCATGGGTTCAATTTTGGCCCACCGCGGTAATTTTAGGCTACCCTTTGTTCTTCCCGTGGGTCATTTTTGCCCACGCTAATTTCTTTACCCACTCGTGGCCCACCCGTCACATATTTCGTTGCTAACTTTGTACGCATGTATGGACCTACCCTAACATTGAACATCTACACACCGATACACACGTGGCGGTGCACGCCACACTCACACACGACACACAACACACACACACCACACAACAACACACACACACACAACAACTTACTGTATTGTGACACATTCACTCTGCCACTTATACACACATTCACCGTATGACACTTACATTTTACCCAAGACACTTACATTTTATACTTATACCTCACGTTAACAAGCACACTGCATCCTTTGGGTTCCATGGGTCAAGGTTTTGACCCACGGAATTTTTTTCTTCCTTTAGGGGCTTAGCCCTTATTTTTTGACGTCACTTATACCTTGTCTTGACCAATGTGATATTCATCCTAAACCTTACATTATACTGGGTCTAAATTTTGACCCACGCAACGTTGACGTGCTTTGATGGTTCCCATCACCGTAAAGACAGTTATCTGTCGATGTTCTATTAGTGTTTATAGAGTATTAGATGAGTGCCAGGTGGCCAAGTCGCCAGGTGAGGCCAGGTGCATATGCATGCAGCCCAAGATGTGCACAAGTTGAAGCTGCCAATGAAAGTGCATAGTCGAGTTAGACCACATAGTGCCTAATGTTGGCACGTCACATTAGTCGCCAACTGAGTCCTGTCACTTTTTGTCAACGCACTGTTCTAGTCCTCCCCTCGAAACCTCCGAAAATAGCGCCTAATTGAGGGTGTCTACCCCAGGTAAATAAGGTATGAGTGTAAATCGTAATTCAGGCGTGTTATACTTACTCAATCTGCTGGCCTGCCTTCCTACTATGACGTTTGTATTTTCTTATAAAACAGCTTATAAGCACTTACACTGCTCCCATAGACAACTTACCATTAACCATATACCCACTTACACTTCACACCCCACACACAGGTTACTTACACTTACATCTTACACTCACACACTCTGCATATTTGACGCTTCAACATTAATAACCTCGAGCATTGATGCTCAGCCCTAAATGCCTCGCCCCCACATTCGACCACTGCTCAGCATAATCCTCAGCGCACTCTGACCTGCTCTCTCAATTCATAACATGCATCAGCATTGATGCCTCACAACCTTTGAGGCGTTCACTTAGATGACGTCATCCTTGATGCCATCATCTGATTATACCATCAATTGCATGCATTCATATGCTTGAATGAAATCACCATTTGCATGCCTCAAGGTCATACTACCACACCTATCATAGAACAAGAGTAACAGTCATTAATGTCCTCTCCCCACGTTCATAAATTGGAACATCCAGGGCCGCAGTGTCTGGCGCCGTCCGCCGCAAAGACAACCAGCGCCGCAGCCGCAGGGTGCCGATCGCGCCAGCGCTGTTCCCGCTCGCACGTTCACCCGCCTCGCCGCCCGTGCGCCGCAAGGCCGCTCAAATATTCCGCGTACCCGCCCCCGCCGACACACACTCCTACAGGGACTATACTCACAACACCGTGAGCGCCCATTGCCGCAGTCCGCCAATTTTGGCCGCAAAGTTCGTTACCACCGCGCCCGCCTGCGTGCCAGCCCCGCTAGGCTCAAAGTTCTCCCTGCGGAGGATTGAGAAAAAAATATATATAACCTAATAAGTCCATACCACTTATAACACACGTGATCACTAATGAATCACCTTACATAATTTGTCACCATAGATCACTCTACATTTGTACACTTAACTCACACACAGATTACCTTACACAGGCAGATTTACTTACACTCACACAAGATTTACTTACACTCACACACTCTACTCTCAATAACAACACACACACACACAGATTTTACGTAAGCTCACACAGATTTACTTACAGCCACACACAGATTTACTTACACTCACATAGACTTTTACTTACACTCACACAGAATTTACTCATACACTCACACAGCAGAAACCTTTACATATACACACAGAATTTTACTTACACAGGTAAACTTACACAAGCTTATACATATACAGCTATAATTTATTCTAATAACATTTTATGTTTTAATATAACACAGTCCATCACACACGACAGAGTTTACTTACCAACTCACACAGATTTACTTACAACTCACACACAGAATTTTACTTACACTCACATAATTGTTATTATTATACCATAGACACTTACTTTTACACTCACACACAGATTTACTGTGTACACACTCACACAGATTTACTACACTCACACACAGATTCACTTACACTCACACAGATTTACTTGAACTCACACCACACAGATTCACTTACACACACGCACACCTCACTTACAACATATAACGTATTCAATTATTAAACCATTCTTATGTTTAATTAAACACGTCACCCATTTATATAATCATTCGAAACTATAACTAAAAAATTCATCTTCAAAGTTTTCACATCAATTGATCGGATAATAAATCAATCATTATACTTTGAACACACAGAATTTATTAGTTAACTGTTAATACTTTGTGGTTTATAAATTTTTAACTATCAAAGTTTTAAAAATTAACTTTTTACTAAAAATTTGTATGAAATTTTATTAAAAACAATAATTTTTTACGTACCTTAAAAGCAATAAATCAAGTAATGCAAGCAAGTTAGCCCCTGTAGCACCCCTCTCACACCAAGTACGGCCATGCTTTTGTTTCTTAGTTGACTTACTGCTTTCACATCATCTTTACTCATGTATAAGCTATAAAAAATCAAACAAAATAATATATTTTATACCTTATATGTCATTTTATTAAAAATCTTTCTATAGTCTTATTTAAAAATAACAATTATTACACTTACATATTAATATTAATTCGCTCGATGTTAACAAAAATATTTCAAAGGTTTTTTTAAAATAATTCGGGTTTTTCTAATATTATGTATTATTATTATCTATGTACATTTGACAATCATCACAGAAAACACAACACCCTCATCCCCTTTACAGATCAACTGACCCTGATCTCTCTCTGGAAAATGTGTTGGAAATAACTACCTTAGGTATAAATTTAGGATTAACCTTTTTGTACCCCGGTGGGCCGATTAGGCCTTCATTCCCGTCAAAATAATATTTCAAACTGACCTTTTTCTGTAAATGTGGCGTGGCAATAACTCACGTTGAGGCCTAAATTTGGGATAAACCTTTTTGTATCCCAGGCTGATTTAAGCCTAATACTAGGTCAAAAAGGTAATTCCAGTATAGACATAGACAAGAATAATTGTTATTATTATTTTATAAATATATTCAAAAATTGAAAAATTTGCTGATCGTAAGACCTTTAAGCAGGTAAAAAGAATGTTACCTTTCTTGTGATGGACGGAAGTAATCCTGATATCTCCATATATGACCTCGTATGTGATTGGTCTAGGAGAATTATTTTATCGCCTTTTAGGTTTTAAGGTATGTAATTCATATCCTGAAACCTGGGTTTCTTCTTTAAACTCTTTAACCAACATGTTAAATATTTATGTTAGGAAAGTAAAATACGGATAATAAAAACTTTACTATCATAATAGAATTTTAATAATTCATTATCTTGACAAGTAATTTATTACGATATATTATATTACTTACTATATATACATATATTATAATAGTATATATATATATATATATAATATATATATTATATATATATAGTAATAACTATACTATATATATATTATATCTATATATATATACTATAAGAGATAGAAAAATAAATATATATACAATGATTTTATATAAGGTTCACATTTTAACATATTAATACAAGAATATACCTATTATATATTAACAACTTCCACATACATTTTAACACATAATGTTTTATGATAATTTACTTATATTAAAATTCTCTACAATCGTTGCAATATGCCAATCACTTTATAATCATTATCGATGATTATAGTTTCGTAGTCCTAGTAAATACCTTAGATTAACACATACTAAAAAAGTTCGCCATAGATATCAGTAGTATATTACATTCGGAGGATTTACGTGCATAAATATTTCCTGCACCATTGTTCTAAGTAGATAAATGAATTCTGTACGTCTATAGAACTCTTAGGAAGCGGTCGATGCTGTGCGTAGGATCATCGATCAGGGTTTTCTTCTTAATGCGCGTAGTATTTTGAACTATAACATGTAAGGAATTACGGTTTACGAATTTAGATTAACAGAATTTCAGCGCTTAAAAATACATAAATTCGAAAACATTACGTACCGTAGTCTAAACATATATTTCATCTGCGCTAGGCCTGAATGTAGAATCCAAATATGTACACATATAATGTTGTTTCATTATTTCTCTCCCTTAATCTAACTTCCAAACTGATTAGGTTTTTGATGTTTATAAAATGATAGAGTAAGTTCCATAATCGCTGGTTTCTTCGCACAGAATTCAGATAAGCTGTTTCTGAGTCCAGTTTAAAGACTGAGTTGGTTTAAGTATTTGTAAGCCAACTCTTCAGTGTGATTTACATATACGAAAGTAATTCACCATGACTCACGAATAATACGCCTTTGTATCATAACAGGTGTGATTGCGCTAGACATTTGAAAAATTCGAAAATCCATTGGCGTTTCTTTTAATACATAAGAACTGAAACTCCTTACTGCCTGGGATCTGGATTTTCCCTGGATACATGTCTTATACTGGGGATATACATGTTAAGGTCGGTTCATGATAACCTTATAGTGAAATAGAACACTTTATTACAAACCACAGAGAACTTGTGCACGCTTAACAGCCAAAACGAGTATCATTTACCAATCTTCTCTCTTGATCTCAAAACACACATTAGTATAATCTTCATCCAAATCAGCAATAAGGTATCAGGATATGAAAAAACATGTTTTTCATACCTAAAAGCTATAAAATAATTCTCGACAATCACATACGAGGTCATATAGAGATAAGTATTAGCTCCGGCCACTCACAAGAAAGGTTAAACATTTCCTTCTTACCTGCTTTAAAGATCTTACCGACGCCAGCATGTTTCAGTTTGAAATAATTTATAAGAATAATAATAACAGTTATAATAGAATTCTTGTCTATACTAGAATTACCTTTTGACCTAGTATAAGGCTTAAATCCGCCTGGATACAAAAAAAGGTTATCCTAAATTTAGGCCTAACGTAGTTATTGCACCACATGTTACAGAAAAAAGGTCAGTTTGAAATATATATTTTGACCAGGAATTAGGCCTAAAATTGCCCCGGGGTACAAAAAGGATTACCTAAATTTAGAACCTAGGTAGTAGTATTTCAACAACACAGTCTTACAGAGAAGAGATCAGCGTCAGTTTTCGTTTATCTGTAAGGAGTGCGGGTTGTTGTGTCTTTCTCAGTGATGGATTGTCAACTTGTACAATAGATAATCAATACATACATATATAATAAGAAGTAATCCGGAAGTTATTAATAAACTTTTGAAATATTTTTATTACATATTGCGTAATTCACATATAAATTGTAAGTGATTAAATTGTTAATTTTTAAATAAAAATATAGAAAATTTTAATTAAAACCAGGATATCGTTGGCAGAGACAGAACTTTTATGTTATTTTATAACCGCTTACATGGGTAAAGATGATGAAAGCAGTAAGTTCACGCTAGAACAAAACGTGGCATAGCTTGGGGTAGAGGGGTGCTAGGGGCTAACCTTACTGATTTACTGATTTATTGCTTTAACGGTAACGTAAAATATATGTTTTTAATAAAATTTCATAAAATTTTACTTATAAGTATATTTTAAAAATTGATGTTATTAAAATTTATAAACAAAAAGATATTAACAGTTGAATAATATAATTCCTTTGTTCCAAAAGATTGATATGATTGAGTTCTATTATAGTCAAGTTTTAAGAAACTTTGAAATGAATTTTATGTTAATTTGAATGATTAATATAAATGATACTGTATTTAATTTTAAAACATTAAAATGTTTTCAAAAATAGATACGTTATATGTGTAAGTGAGTTGTGCCGTGGTGTATAGTAAATCTGGTGGTGAGTGTAGTAACATCTGGTGTGAGCCTGTAAGTTCAATCTGATGCTAGCCTCCCATTCCCCATCTGTGAGTGTAAGTGAAACTGTGGTGAGTGTAAGTAAATCTGGTGTGTGTGAGTCTAAGTAAATTTCTGTGTCATGTGAGTGTTAAGTTAATCTATGTGACGTGTAAGTTAAATCTGTGTGTGTGAGTGTAAGTCAATCTGTGTGTAGGTAAGTAAATCTGCTGTGTGTGAGTGTACTTATTTTTTTATATTAAAACATTAAAATGTTGTATAAGTCACTATACGTTATACTGATGATGTTAATGTGACTAGTACGCACAGTGTGCGTGTGGTAAGTCAAATCTGTTGGGATATTGTCGTAAGTAGAAGCTTGTGAGTGTAAGTAAATCTGTGTCGTGAGTGTAAGAAATCATGAAGGATGTGCAAGTGTAAGCTGAAATCTGTTGTGTGCGTGTAAGTAATCTGTGTGCAGTGTAAGTACAATCTTGTGAGTTGTCATAGTAAATCTGTCGTGTAGTGTAAGTTAAATCTGTACGTGAGTGGTAAGTAAAAATCCTGTTGTGTGTGCTGTGTGTCGTGAGTTGTGCTTCGTGTGGTGTAAGTAAATCTGTGTGGAGTGTAAGTAAATCTGTGTGTGTAAAAGTAAATCTGTGTGTGAGTGTAAGCTGTAAATGTAAGCTGATCATGGGGAAAATGTAAGTAGAGTCCATATGTAATGTGTGTATAAGTGTCATAGTGAATGCTGCGTATAGTGTTTCATAGTTGAATGTGGTTGTATGAAGGTGTAAAGTGAATGTGTGTATAATTTGTCATAGTGAATGGTGTTGTGTCGTGTGTGTGTGTGCTGTGTGTGTGTGTGTGTGTTTGCTGTGTGTGTGTGTGTTGTTCTAATATTACAAATAGGCATGAAGTAAATAACCCCAATACGATAAAAATAAAATAAAAATAAGATAATAAAAATAATAAAATAATAATAAAAATTAAATAGAAATATAATAAAAAAAAAAAGAAGTCATTTAAAACCAAATAAAATAAAAACACACATATGTCTACCCTACGTATTAAACATCAAAAATAAAAATAGAAGATATAAAATAAATAAAATTAATAATGAAAATAAATAAAGATAAATAATAATAAAAATACACATAAAAGTATTAATAAAATAAAATACCAAAACATAAAATGTAATAATATATAATATAAAGCAGTAAAACAATATGAGTTAAAGCGCAGTAAAGCAGAAGTTAAAGCAGTAAAGCAGAAATTTAAAGCAGATAAAGAGAAGAATAACAGAATCCCGAGCGAAGTTAAAAGCTTAGTTAATATGAGTTAAAAGCTACAGTAATAAGTCAGATAAGTTTAAAGTACAGTAAAAGCGTTTAAGTTTAAAATATAATAAAGGCATTACTAATTCCCTACTTATAGTGTGTATAATAGGATTAATATAAGATCTCTCTCTATTTATTAAATCTAATATACCCTTTATATATGCTTTACTTTTGCTTTAAGTATAATGTAAATATAATAGATATCAGTTTTTAATAAAAATTTCGTACAATAATTTTTATAAAATAAAAAGGTTTATATATATTCTGCCACCTCTGAAATTGTATTTTTTATTAAACTTACATTAACATAATAATTAAATAAATGATAAAAATATAGTTATTATTAAAAATCTAAATAAATATATAATAAATAATGATGATAATAATATATAAATATAAATAAAGAAGTATTTAAAACAAAATAAAAAATTACTAAAAAAATACATAATGTTTTAATAAATACTATGATAGCTAACATTATTTCAATATATTCCTTCGAGTTAAAACAGATAAAGCTAATCGTTGATATAATCTTTTTGATATAAATGTAAAGCAGTAATGTGAGTTAAGCAGTCATAAAACATGACGTTTAATAGCAGTATATATGCATGATAAATGTGTATTTAATGACTTAAGTTTAAAACATGAGTTTTAAAGCAAGTAATAATAGCAGATAAGTTTAAGCTATAAGTAAAGCATAGTAAACAATAGGCTACATTCTAATACCCTATAGGGTCTAGGTATAAACACCTCTATAGTTTTATGCTTTACTGCTTTAAGGTGATATACTGTAAATAGATATATGCTCTCTCTCTCTCTCTCACAATTGTATTGTAAATATATTTTAAAATGTATTATCACTCAAAAATAATAAATCACTTCAGTAATTTATTTTTACTTCTTACCTATATATGGTTTAAAATATCTTATTAAAAATAAATAATATTATGTTTGAAGTATGAAGTATTAATGAAAAATAATGTTAATTAATATAGTGATCCTGTAATGATGATTAACAGTTTTAGGTTCTCGAGAAAAATGTTTTTATATTTCTATAATAAAATATTTTATAAGTTAATGTAAATAATATGAATGAATAGATATAAGTTATATATTTGAAATAAGAAATATTCGATTTGAAATGATTTAAGATATTTCAAATAATATGAATTAGACTTATATAGTATATTAATATTTTTCTCAATTCTAGCAGATAATATTGCTCACTGCGGGCGATATGACGGCGGTCAGCAGTTCTTAATAGTGGCTGAAAATTGCGCTATACTGCGGAGTCGCACGTCGGCTCTAGGGTATATAGTATGTCGGGTACGCGGATAAATATTGCGCCTGCGGGCGTCACGCTGGCGGTAGGCTGCCCGGGGAACTAGCGGCGATACGCGGCGCTTGATAATCGCACTCTATACTAGGTACGTTAGCTATATATATACTATGTGGGTACTGGTTATGTATCTTTGCTATAGTACTGGATAGGGCGCAATACCTAACGTGCGCATCTTAGCATGATTATTCCAATTTATGAACGGTATAGTGTTAAAGACATTAATATTAACTTCTGTTTAACTATATTATGTATTAGTCGTATAATTATATATAGTTAGAAGAATGAAGGCATCATATGATGATTCATTCTAAAAGATGATTATCATCTATATATAATATAAGAATTGTATTCAAAAGATTAGGATTACTAGTAGCTAAATTCAATATATGACTGTCATACTCAAGTATAATGAACTCTTTCTCAAAGTATTGATATATATATATTGCATTAAATTAAGGGATCATGTTGATTATCT
>JABUQX010134583.1:22500-31508 GCA_015478945.1 Trachelipus rathkii | reverse complement strand
AGCGAAGGAAACATTAAATCATCTCATCACATCAAGCTCTATTTGGGATCTATTATCCATTTCATCCGCTAAGGCATAGAATCCTTTAGGGAGTGCTGTGATAGGAAATTCGGAAGAAGAGTTATAGGAGGATTCAGAAGAGCTGGAATAATCTTGCAAACTATCAGAGGGTTGATTGGTGGGTTGTTCGATAGCTGTGATTGTTTGGGTACAATCTATTGAAGTCATTGCTTTTGTCTCAGGAATAGACTTATGGCGAGGTCTCTTCTGAGTTGCATTTTCTTTTTTCTTTTTTTTTTTACATATTGGGGAGTTTAGAAATTCGGATGCTTTGTATTTTAACGAATAATCTTCTTAGCTTGGTGATTTCTTTGTGTTTAGGAACATCTTTTTCAGGAATTTGAGTAATAGTGGGAGGCGGATTAGGGGACAGAGAGACAGTCCTCTTGCGTGAGTTTGGCGAACCTATCGGGTAGGTATGGGACAGTGTGTCTTGGCAGGAAATGTTTTCCAAGCTTTGTGTTGGATGAACCAACTTAGTTTCATTGTTGGTTAGTTGAAAACTAGTACTCGGGGTAGGGTTGTTGATGGCATTTTGGACGGGAGATTGGATCAAGGGCTGCTTTTGTACTATTTGAGAAGTCGGTAGTGTGGGCAATACAGGCAGGCAGGTTACAGTGAGTTTCGCTGGGATTTGGGAGAGTTCTGCCGGAATGAAGTTGTGTCGGTGGATTAACACGCGGAGCATAGATTGACTGTCTTGTAGGATATTTTTCATTGAGCTGGTGTATGGTATCTCTCCTGCTCAATTTATGTATGGTACATAACTCCAAAACCTCCTGTTCAAACAGGTAAGACGGGCATTTTAAGGAAGAAGCACTGTGGGGTCCTCCACAGTTTTTGTAGTGTGTTTTCACAGAGAATGTGAAATAATTCTCAGCAGAGTGGGAATATGTCATCCGGTCCCCTACAGTATTTTCGGGGATGACCAAACCGTTGACATTTAAAGCAATGTCTGGGTCGGGGAATAAACGTGCGAACACTGTAACTTGTGAACCCTATTTTCACCTTTGTAGATGGATGAGAAGTATTAAAGGTCAGCAGTAAACGAGGGTTTGGGGTGTCAGGCGAGTCCCGACGAGGGGAAAATCTATAAATGTTTGTAACGGAAAATCTTTCTGCTTTAGATTTCTTAAAATGACAGCAGTATCTTCGTCTTTCTGTTCAAAAGAATAAATAGTGCCTTTAAATGAATTTCTTATTTCACCAGGAGTAGATATAAGAGGAATGTTTCCTAGAGACGTTAAGGATGATAAAATAGAACTTTGGTTCCGGTAGAAGCTGAACGAGAAGGGACCCACTTCCCAATAATATGAATCGAGGGTTAAAGCTTCTTCAAGTGTATCGCTAAGAAGAATGGTTCTTTGCTCCAGTAAGAGCTTTGGAGTTAGTGAATCACAATAAGTGGAATGATGTATCAGCTGCATTCCCGGAGGGGGAGCAGCATATGGAGTAGACAAGTGAGAACGACTATGACGAGGGGCACCTTTACGGGATTGCCGTAACCGTTTGGGCCCCTGGGGTGTTAGGGGCATGCCAGTAGACGAATCGTTGAAGCTTATGCGAAGGACCCTTAGGTGTAGGAGAAGGAAGGAAAGTACTTACTGGTCTAGAAGTAGTAGGGACCGAGGTGGGGTCAGGCTGGGAACCCGATGGATGGTAATTGTTGTTATTAAGCTCTCCTTGATTTAATAAAGTGTTTTTGATATTTTCATAAAAATTTAAACCACAAACTTCGTCTCCATGGATGAGCATTTATAACAATAAAACAAATGAAACATAAAAGTAAATAACAGGATGAGCTGGAAAGACGCATATTACACAAGGAAGGATAATTGTGGAAAAGGAGGAGGATTGAAAGATATAAATAATTCGAAAAATGAGGGGATAGAAAGAAGACTAAAAGAATTCATGTGTGACAATGCACATACTCAATTGGTTCTTGTCGCTATGCCATGTTTCAGGTTATTTACTAAGAGCATAACACCCCAAAAAGAATCAATACCACTCATGGGGGTATATATATATATATATATATATATATATATATATATATATATATATATATATATATATATATATATATATATATATATATATATATATATATATATATATATATATATATATATATATATATATATATATATATATATATATATATATATATATATATATATATATATATATATATATATATATATATATATATATATATTCAGTGGCGTAAGCGATGGCTTAGTTAGGGGGAAACAAATTCAGTATATATATATATATATATATATATATATATATATATATATATATATATATATATATATATATATATATATATATATATATTATATATATAAATATATATATATATATATATATATATATATATATATATATATATATATATATATATATATATAAATAAATATATATATATATATATATATATATATATATATATATATATATATATATATATATATATATATATATATATATATATAAATAAATATAAAATATTAAAATTCATATTTTTTATTCATAGAAATATTAATTAAATTTAAATATTTATTCCAATTTTATTTAAAATTATAGCATATAATTATTTGCTTGATTTATTAATTTCCTTCGATTTCTTTTTAATGTGCCAAAGATAAAAAATATATCACATAATGACGTCACGTACGAGGACGCTAAGAAGCTAAAACAGCCCCAGAGCTTCCCATCGAGGGTTGATTTAACATAAGATGTGTTTTATTTTCTAACATACGAAATTTCAAGTAAAATATTTTTGAAGAATTTTTTTTCAATAAATTTCATGTATTAAGCGGAAAAATGTGCTTTTGGAATAGGAAGAAGCTAATTTTTAATGATTTATTGTTAAAAAAAAAAAAAATAATTAATGGAAAAGGATGATTTTATCATAAAAGCATCTTTTGTCATTTACTTATGATATGAGTCAGATTACATTGCTCTCTCTCTCTCTCTCTCTCTCTCTCTCTCTCTCTCTCTCTCTCTCTCTCTCTCTCTCTCTCTCTCTCTCTCTCTCTCTCTCTCTCTCTCTCCAAAATAGCAACTGACCAACGATAAACAATACATCGTATTCAATATTATTTATGTGATTAACAATCAAATGAAAAATTGATAAAATAGAATGATTAATTGTAATAATTAATGTAATTGTTTAAGATTGAATAATTTCAATTTTTGAAATTATCTTTTATTTACTTGGGAAGCTGCTTCCCTTGCTTCCATGGACAGCATGCCTTTGATATATATACAGTACTGGCATATTTATTATGGATTTTTTTAAAATTTGCTTTTTTTGAATAGAAAGGTTATGAAATTTAATTTATTTCAATTTTTTTGAATTTATTTTAATACATCAGGACAATATAAATATTTTAGTACTTGGTTTGGACACCTTTGGCACCTGCAAGTGCTTTAACGCGACTGGGCATGCCAGTAATTAAAGTTCTGCACAAATTCCGGATTTTTTCGGAATGAAACCAAACCTGAATAAGACGTTCCATGAGCTTTACTTTGGCCGTAATTGGAACATCGTGTATTTCATCTTTCAACACGGACCACAAACTCTCAATAGGGTTCATGTCAGGTGAATTTCCAGGCCATGGAAGTACCTCTAAGCCATTCTGTGCGAACCATCTCTTTACTAACTTCGCTGAATGACACGGGGTGGAGTTCTGTTGAAAAATCCAAGGTCTATCGCCAAACCAATCCCTTGTTTGAGGTAGTAAACGAGTTTGTAGTACATTTATATACTTATGCTGGTCCATGGTGCCTTCAACAATCATCAATCGACTTGGGCCATGAACAGAAATGGCACCCCACACCATGATTTTCTGTGGAAATTTTACCGTTTTTTTCAGGCATTCGGGTTTAAATTCCTCACCTGATCGCCTTCTCACGCTCTGCACACGATCATCAAGCACAGCAATGGTGGATTCATCAGATAATACAATCTGGAGCAATATAAAACACAATATGAACAGTAGGAAAAGCATAGAAGATGATGCAAGTAGTGAAACAAGTACAGAAATTCATGATTTTAAACCATAGATGGTTGATAATTCAGTAATAATGATATTTTCAAGTGTCATTGCGATTTTACTAATAACAAATGCTCTTTTATGAGTGATAAAAGAAATAATATCTATCTGATCAACTCTTACCTGCTCCCATTGCTCAGAAGTCCAATGAATATGAGTCTGAGCCCAGGCATTACGTGCCCGTTTCATTTCTAAAGTTAGTCTAGGCTTCTTTCTTGGACGATAGGCTTTTAATCCAGCATCTAATAGCCTCCTATTGGCGGTTTTTATAGAAATAATAATCCCCTCTGCTGATAGAACATTGGAAAGCTTCCTACATGATAGTCTTCTATTTTTCAGAGCCATTTGAACTATTTTTCTGTCCTCCCTGGGTGTTGTTTTTCTTTTCTTTCCACATTTGCCAACCCTATTTGAGCTCAAACTGTGACCGTATTTCAATTTCTTTTTAATATTACTAACTGTTTGAGTTGAAACCCCAAGTTTTGCTGCAATTTCTTTCTGTTTTAAGTTGCTCACTTGCAATAACACATTAATCTGTCCGACTTTCCGTGGACTCAAATCACTAACTTTACCCATATTTGATCACTTTTATAAACTACCAAAATATCTGAAAATAATGGTATTATTATTAAATTAATACAATAAAACACTAGTATACACTAATTATAACAAATAATAAAAGGTGTAAATCATCGCTAACACACACAACTCCCGTGAAAGCAGGATAGCAACTGAACGTGAAAATATAATAAACACTGAATAATTCACCAAATCTGTCATTTTTGCCAGATACTGCCACACAATACTTTAAAGTTTGGTAAATAAATAGTAAAATATTTATATTATCCTGTGTGTATTAAAATAAGTTCAAAAAAGTTGAAAAAATTAAATTTCATAACCTTTTTATTCAAAAATAGCAAATTTTAAAAAAATCCATAATAAATATGCCAGTACTGTACCTTATTTCTGATACTAAAAACAAGAGGGCAGATATCTATATATAGTTCTGTATATATATATATATATATATATATATATATATATATATATATATATATATGACCAAGGCGAATTGGACTATAGAAAGATACCGTCATGTAACTAGAAAGAACTACACGTCCTACACTAAAACAAATTATATTTTTGGAATCAGTGGAAATTTTATCAATAATCATTTTTTAGGGCTGAGCCGTTAGGGGACAGAGGGGAGACGAAACCCCCCCCCCCGCGTCCACCAGTAGGCCAACAGACCCTGACTCCTTCCATCTTTGCGGTTTACCCGGTATTTTTAGTTAAAAAATATATATACATAAAAAAAATTAAAAAAAATTTCTGTATATACCTACACTAAAACAAATGATAGCTATATCTATAATCTGCAATAAATTTTAGAAATAGGTTTTTAATAAGAAAGTGTGAAATTTAATAAATAAGAAATTAGTTTTATTTGAAGTAAAATAACTTTTCCAAATGAAACGTAAGATTTTGTTGCCAGGGAAAGAAATATGAAGTTGGCCTTGCCAGACGTAAGATTTTCTAAAAATTTCGGTTCCAGTTGAAATAAATACAAATTAAAAGTGAAATATGTTATTAAATGAGTTAATACATTTAATACGTAATAAACAAGAAATACTTGTTTTTTTTACAATACGTAGGGGTCATTGCTAAAGTGAGAAAAATGTGGTAAATTATATATATATATATATATATATATATATATATATATATATATATATATATATATATATATATATATATATATATATATATATATATATATATATATATATATATATATATATATATATATATATATATATATATATATATATATATATATATAAAGTCGTTTTATGATTTAAAACTAACGAACACCCTAGAGTAGACCGCATAGATATCAGTTGTCGGGGTCTCTCGGCCTCTAGGTGGACAGCCTGTCTTTCCCATCGGCTCGAGCCCCAGAAATGAGCAAAAAAAAACTAAAATTTTCCGATAAAAACTTTATATATATATATATTTTTATATATAGTTATATATATATATATATATATATATATATATATATATATATATATATATATATATATATATATATATATATATATATATATATATATATATATATATATATATATATATATATATATGATTTATGTGTTAATAACTGATAAGCTATTAGACTGTAATCTCTGAATAATTCTTTTAAAAAATCTCTCTCTCTCTCTCTCAAATTGTAAAATTTTATCGTCCAAATTACGCCAACAATTTCTGAGAACAAATGTTTTACTAAAATGTTCTGGGTAGAGGGAGAGTACTGGGAGTGGTTAATTTATCTGCTTACAAATTTCTCCGATAAAACTTTATATATATATATATATATATATATATATATATTTATATATATATATATATATATATATATATATATATATATATATATATATATATATATATATATATATATATATATATATATATATATATATATGGATTTTATGTGTTAATAACTGATAAGTAATATTAGACTGTAATCTCTGAATAATTCTTTAAAAATCTCTCTCTTCAAATTTTAAAATTTTATCGTCCAACATGTCAACAATTTCTGAAACAAATGTTTTACTAAAATGTTCTGGGTAGAAGGAGAGTACTGGATGGGGAGGGGGGGGGGTTTAACTTATCTGCTTTTACAATATCGATGTTATATGAATATTAAAAGAAATTCCCACTTTCTGATTATTCACGTGGTTTTTACTTGGAGGTTGTTGGAGGGAAGAGGGGAGGGAGAGGATAAAATGACTAAAAATGTTAATTCGTATGAAATAAACAAAAAAACAACAACATTTTTTAAATATTTAGAGTTTCATCACGTTGTAGTGAATAAGCAAAGAGTTTGTAAGGTTTAATTAAATATTTTAACTAAATTTTAAAATCTAAACACTTATACAAGGCTCCAAGCAATTTGTTTTTTTAAATGACGTGTGGTCTCAAAAAACTCTGCTGGAGGAAACCATCAAAATCCAGGATTGTAAATGCGCGCGAGTAAGTTGTTACACAGCAACGCTCGCGCGTAAACATCATTATCAGTGGGCTCCCCTCCTTTTCCCTGACTCCGCAGCTTTTTAAAAATAAGTTTTACCGTACAAAAATTGTTTAAATTTGTGATCGAGAACATTGAAACTTTCATTTCCATCAATATAATCTTTGTATTGGGATATTCCACATTTCTTGAACTTTATGCATCAAAGTACCGACATTTTCTCATTCTACCTCGTGTGCTTCATAATTCATATGTGAAAGAAGAAATATATATATATATATATATATATATATAAAGATATATATATATATATATATATATATATATATATATATATATATATATATATATATATATATATATATATATATATATATATATATATATATATGGTAAAATTTAAGTTTCTTTCTGACCTTCGATTTCGATATATCGAAATATATATCGATACCGATATCTATCGATTATCGATATATATATATATATATATATATATATATATATATATATATATATATATATATATATATATATATATATATATATATATATATATATATATATATATATATATATATATATATATATATCTCTCTCTAAAAAACACACACAATATATATCTCAAAAAATACAACAGCTACCGAGAAAAGAAATGCTGGTACAATTTTAGTGCGGAAAATGTAAAAAAAAAAATTATTGTTAATAATTATAGTAATATGAGTAGAAAGCCTATTTAGAGACTTTTTATACGTTACTCGTTAAAATAAATAGACTTTCTAGTAAATTTTGTTGTTTTTTTAACTAAAGAATACCCCAAGGGTATACCGCAGCATGAGTCGGGGTCTCTCGGCCTGCCGGTGGACGACGGGGGGGACTTTTTCCCCCTCCGGGGAGGGTCTCCGGAACCCCCGCTCTTTGGTATTTGGGTGTCGCGGGGGTTCCTCCGCCCCTCCCCTACGGGGTATGGAAAACGTCCCCCCTGTGTTCCCCGTCGGCTCGAGCCCCCTAAATTGCCGTGTAATACCTTTACAAATAATATATATACTATGTCCCCCGCCGGCTCGAATTTTTATGTTTTTTTATTTTTTTATTTTGTTTACATTTGCCTAACCAAAATTTTACAAGGATTCCAAAAATGTATTCCTTTTCCCTGTAGCTATTGTAGTTTTTGAGATATGGATTGTGGCTCTTCTAGAGGCTGGCCATATATATATATACATTAAACCAATTAAATTAATCCAATCTATAACTGTTGGTTCACTGATATCTAAATAGGTTACTACCCTTGAAACTGTTTCGTTATGTAAAAAGAAATACATAATTAAAAGGGCATCAGTGTAATAAACTCTAATATTTGAAAAAAATATTTGGGAGAAACAGTATACTTCGAGCCACAATGTTTACTAGTACAATAAAAATTAAACTTTTCTCCTACTTTGGTAATTTCACATTCTTTGTGACACTTTCTACAAACCTTTTTATCTAGTATCAAACTAAAATGTTGCAGCATTGCTAACACGATATAATCATTCTCACAAATTTAGAATAAATCCTTCAAATTCATAATTTTCAGAAAAATTGGAACAAAAAATACGTCCTCACTAAACACAGTAAAAAAAATTTATGACCTTCAAATTTATATATACAGTAGATATTTGAAAGGTTCCAATAATACTCAATGAATAAAGTCCATCTTTATATATATATATATATATATATATATATATCTATATATAAATTTAGATTCTCGATATATATATATATATATATATATATATATATATATATATATATATATATATATATATATATATATATATATATATATATATATATATATATAT